>BQMZ01000441.1:222500-270094 GCA_036984285.1 Chlamydomonas sp. KOR1
AAGGTTAGCGAAGCTAACCTTTGCCGAAAGCGTAGCCCCTCGGGTAACATATTGCGTCGTTGCCCCGTAGGGGCAAAAGCATCGTCGGCTTTGCCGAAAACAACGTGGGAGCGCTTTGCGTCGTTGCCCCGTAGGGGCAAAAGCGTCGTCGGCTTTGCCGAAAACAACGTGGGAGTGCGAGAAAGAAGGGCACGAAAGACGAGACGAGCGGCCCGGCTTTGCCGAAAGCAATATATTACCCAAAGGGGCCCCTACGGCCGCTCCGCGGCCCGAAGGCCCTTTGGCTTTCGCCCCTTCTTTCTTGCGCAGCAAGACGCACATTATATTACCGCTTCTTTGTCTGAAAGCCGAAGGGGCGAAAGTTATGTCTGAAAGCTTTGGGCCCCCTTTGGGGTAACTAAAAAGCCCGAAGGCCCTTTGGCTTTCGCCCCTTCTTTCTTGCGCAGCAAGACGCACATTATATTACCGCTTCTTTGTCTGAAAGCCGAAGGGGCGAAAGTTATGTCTGAAAGCTTTGGGCCCCCTTTGGGGTAACTAAAAAGCCCGAAGGCCCTTTGGCTTTCGCCCCTTCTTTCTTGCGCAGCAAGACGCACATTATATTACCGCTTCTTTGTCTGAAAGCCGAAGGGGCGAAAGTTATGTCTGAAAGCTTTGGGCCCCCTTTGGGGTAACTAAAAAGCCCGAAGGCCCTTTGGCTTTCGCCCCTTCTTTCTTGCGCAGCAAGACGCACATTATATTACCGCTTCTTTGTCTGAAAGCCGAAGGGGCGAAAGTTATGTCTGAAAGCTTTGGGCCCCCTTTGGGGTAACTAAAAAGCCCGAAGGCCCTTTGGCTTTCGCCCCTTCTTTCTTGCGCAGCAAGACGCACATTATATTACCGCTTCTTTGTCTGAAAGCCGAAGGGGCGAAAGTTATGTCTGAAAGCTTTGGGCCCCCTTTGGGGTAACTAAAAGCCCGAAGGCCCTTTGGCTTTCGCCCTTCGGGGCCGCAATATATTGCCCGCCCCTCTGGGCCCCTCCTTTCCAGCACCTAAAGGTGCAGTATGCGCTATGCGCATATCTTGTTAGCTACCCCCCTCCGGGGGGTTGCTAATACATAGCGAGCCCCTCCGGGCCCGGAGGGTCCGCTTTGCGGTAATAGATTGCCGATACGACGCACATAACTGTCTGAAAGCCTCCTTTCTCTTGTTAGCTACCGGGGTTGCTAATAGCGAGCCCCTCCGGGCCCGGAGGGTCCGCTTTGCGGTAATAGATTGCCGATACGACGCACATTATATTACCGCTTCTTTGTCTGAAAGCCTCCGGGCCCCTCTGACAGCGAGGGACAGAGAAGCCGACGAATATATAGCGGCCCGAAGGCCCTTTACAGCGAGCCCTTCGGGCAATATATTGCGGCCCGGCCCCTCTGACAGCGAGGGCCCTTTGGGCCCCCTTTGACAGCGAGGGCCCTTTGGGCATATATTGCCTTTCAGACAGTTATGTGGCCCGAAGGGGGCCCGAAGGGGCCCCAAAGGGGCAAGAGCAAAGCGGGAAGAGCTTTCAGACAGAGATGTGGGTCAATATATTACGTCCCGCTTGCTTTGCCCAAAGGGCGTCAATATATTACCGCTCCAGCACCTAAAGGTGCAGTATGCGCTATGCGCATAATCGGCTTTCAGTTACCCCAGAGGGGCCAAAGGGCACGTTGTGTATTAGCAACCCCCCTCCGGGGGGTAGCTAACAGGCGCGGCCCGAAGGCCCTTTGGCTTTCGCCCCTTCGGGGCCCCTCTGACTTTTATGTCTTTTTAGTTACCCCGGAAGGGGGGCATATATTGCCTTTCAGACAGTTATGTGGCCCAAAGGGCACTTTGTGGGAAGAGCCCCTACGACAGCGAGGGACAGAGATGCGGCCCAAAACAGCGAGACAGCGAGACAGCGAGGGCCCTTTGGGCCCCTTTGGGTAACTAAAAGCCCAAAGGGCCAAAGGGCCTTCGGGCCGCAATATATTGCCCGAAGGGCTCGCTGTAAAGGGCCTTCGGGCCGCATCATATAATTACCCCGGAGGGGGCTGTCAGAGGGGCCGGGGTCTTTTTAGTTACCCCAAAGGGGGCCCAAAGGGCCTTCGGGGTCTTTTTAGTTACCCCAAAGGGGCCCAAAGGGCCGGGGTCTTTTAGTTACCCCAAAGGGGCCCAAAGGGCCTTCGGGTCTTTTAGTTACCCCAAAGGGGCCCAAAGGGCCTTCGGGGTCTTTTTAGTTACCCCAAAGGGGGCCCAAAGGGCCTTCGGGGTCTTTTTAGTTACCCCAAAGGGGGCCCAAAGCTTTCAGACATAACTTTCGCCCCTTCGGCTTTCAGACAAAGAAGCGGTAATATAATGTGCGTCGTATCGGCTACGCAATCTGTTACCCCGAAGGGGCGCGAAGCGGCCGAAGGGGCGCGAAGCTTTAATAAATTAACCTTTGGCTTTCAGACAGAGAAGCTTTAATAAATTAACCTTTGGCTTTCAGACAAAGAAGCCTTTCAGACAGTTATGTGGCCCAAAGGGGCGTCCCACTACGTGCCCTTTGGCACATAACTGTCTGAAAGGCTTCGCTCGTGCCCTCTGGGCAAAGCAAGCGGGACGTAATATATTGCCGATGAGCGCAAGAAAGAAGGGGCGAAAGCCAAAGGGCCTTCGGGTCTTTTAGTTACCCCAAAGGGGGCCCAAAGGGCCTTCGGGGTCCGCTTTCAGTTACCCCAGAGGGGCCAAAGGGCCTTCGGGGTCCGCTTTCAGTTACCCCAGAGGGGCCAAAGGGCCTTCGGGGTCCGCATCTCTGTCCCCCCGTAGGGGCGAAAGCTTCGGGGTCCGCTTTCAGTTACCCCAGAGGGGCCAAAGGGCCTTCGGGGTCCGCTTTCAGTTACCCCAGAGGGGCCAAAGGGCCTTCGGGGTCCGCATCTCTGTCCCCCCGTAGGGGCGAAAGCTTCGGGGTCCGCTTTCAGTTACCCCAGAGGGGCCAAAGGGCCTTCGGGGTCCGCATCTCTGTCCCCCCGTAGGGGCGAAAGCTTCGGGGTCCGCATCTCTGTCCCCCCGTAGGGGCGAAAGCTTCGGGGTCCGCATCTCTGTCCCCCCGTAGGGGCGAAAGCTTCGGGGTCCGCATCTCTGTCCCCCCGTAGGGGCGAAAGCTTCGGGGTCCGCTTTGCGGTAATATATTGCCCAAAGGGGCCCCGAAGGGGAAGCAGATAGACAAAAAAGGGGGTTAAACTTTTAAAAGATTTTTTAAAAAAACTTTTTTAATACCTTGTTTTGTTCTTAACGAAACCGTATCACGTGGACGACAGATATAATTTGGCGTTTTTACACGAATATTATTTACTCGCACGTTTCCTCAAAAACATTGTTTATTTTCAAAAAAAAAGTAACCACAATGGTAGACAAAGATACACTCAAACATCAAAAAGTTAAATACACGTTTTTCAATCTTGAACCCTTATTGGCAGCACTATATATGGTTGAGGATCTTGATAGTAGCTTTCAGACAAAAAAGCCGACTCTACGATCCATTGGCCTTGGCCAATACATCGGAGGATCCTGATAGTAGCTTTCAGACAAAAAAGCCGACCCTACGATCATAGGAGACAATATATTACCCCGAAGGGGAACTATCAGGATCCTCTGATAGAGCATCTCGCGTCCCGCTTTGCGGGAAAGAGTGCTCGATCCTTTCAGCCCCCTGGGCATATATTGGCGAGATACTCTATCCTTAGAGGATCCTCCGGTGCCCCTCCGGGAACTAATTGCCAATGGATCCTTTTATACAAAGAAGCCGCACCCCAAAGACAGCGAGGGCCCTCTGGCCGCGATATATACCCAAAGGGCCAAAGACAGCGAGGGCCCTTTGGGCATATATTGTGTAACTAACTACGACACTCTGCTCTTCGGAGTTATAAAGCTTTTTATATACTGCACTTACTTTTGTAAACACAGTATATAAAAATCTGTAAAGCCCCTCTAGGCCCCTTATATATTACCCCAGAGGGGCCCGGAGGGCAATATATTACGTTGTTGCCCCTTTGGGGCCTTTCAGACAGAGAAGCCCAAAGGTTGGTGCATCTCGTCGGCTTTGCCGAAAGCAATATATTGCCCGCCCCTCTGGGCCCCTTTGGGGTAAGATATTGCTTTCAGCAAAGCCGACCATGCGCCTCTCCCACGTAGTTTTCGGCAAAGCCGACGACAACACCTAAAGCCCTTTACAGCGAGGGACAGAGCCCCTCCGGTTCCCGCAAGCGGGACGTAATATATAGCACATAATCGGCAAAGCCGAACACGTTGTTTTCTTGTTAGCAACCCCCTCCGGGGGGTTGCTAATACGCAAAGCCGACCATGCGCCTCATCGGCAAAGCCGAACACGTTGTGGGACCGCGCATACTGCACCTTTAGGTGCTGGACTCCCACGTAGTGGTCCAGCACCTAAAGGTGCAGTATGCGCGGTCCCACAACGTGTTCGGCTTTGCCGATGAGGCGCATGGTCGGCTTTGCCGAAAGCAAAGCGGGAGACGCACATACTGCACCTTTAGGTGCTGGACGTAATATATTGAGCCCGGAGGAAGGCATATATTGTTAGTCTTTGTTGTAACTGATTGCACTTTATGGAGCCCGCCGGGGTGTTAACTAACTATTATTTTAAAGAAGCAGCTTTACTTAAAGCTTCTGTAATATTACCTACTAGATAGAATGATTGTTCTGGTAAATCATCTAATTCACCAGTTAAAATTTTGTTAAAACCTTCAATTGTTTCAGCAAGTGATACATATTTACCAGGTGAACCTGTAAATACTTCAGCTACAAAGAATGGTTGTGATAAGAAACGTTCAATTTTACGAGCACGTGAAACAATCAGTCTGTCTTCTTCTGATAATTCATCTAATCCTAAAATAGCAATAATATCTTGTAATTCTTTGTAACGTTGTAACGTTTTTTTAACGCTTTGTGCACAATCGTAGTGTTTTTCACCTACAATCCATGGTTGTAACATTGTTGAAGTTGATTCTAATGGGTCAACAGCTGGATAAATACCTTTTGCAGCTAAGTTACGAGAAAGTACTGTAGTAGCATCTAAGTGAGCAAATGTTGTAGCAGGAGCTGGGTCAGTAAGGTCATCTGCAGGTACATATACAGCTTGAATTGAAGTAATAGAACCATCTTTTGTTGACGTAATACGTTCTTGAAGACCACCCATTTCAGTTGCAAGTGTTGGTTGGTAACCTACAGCCGAAGGCATACGACCTAATAAAGCAGATACTTCAGCACCAGCTTGTACAAAACGGAAAATATTGTCAATAAAGAATAATACGTCTTGTTTGTTTATATCACGGAAATATTCAGCCATTGTTAATGCTGTTAAAGCAACACGCATACGAGCCCCTGGTGGCTCGTTCATTTGTCCATATACTAAAGCTACTTTTGAATCAGCAAGGTTTTTTTCAACAATAACACCAGATTCTTTCATTTCAGTATAAAGGTCATTACCTTCACGTGTTCTTTCACCAACACCCGCAAAAACTGAAACACCACCATGAGCTTTAGCAATGTTGTTAATTAATTCCATAATTAGAACTGTTTTACCAACACCAGCACCACCAAAAAGACCAATTTTACCACCACGACGGTATGGTGCTAAAAGGTCAACAACTTTAATACCAGTTTCAAAGATAGATAAACGTGTATCTAAATCAACGAAAGCTGGTGCTGTACGGTGAATAGGTAAAGTTTCTTCAACTTTAACATTACCCATATTATCAACTGGTTCACCAAGTACGTTGAAAATACGTCCTAAAGTTACTTTACCAACAGGTACACTTAAAGGTTTACCAGTATCAATAACTTCCATACCACGCATTAAACCTTCAGTAGGGTTCATAGAAACGGCACGTACACAATTGTCACCTAAAAGTTGTTGAACTTCACAAGTAACAGCCATTTCTAGACCAGCAGCATTTTTTGAACGAATAGTAAGAGCGTTATAAATGTTTGGTACTTGTCCTTTTGCAAATACGATGTCTAATACAGGACCAATAATTTGCACAATACGTCCCATGTTTTTTGTTTCAATTGAATCACTCATATCTTGTATAAATAAAATGCCCAAAGGCATTAATGTTTTAACTTATTTTTCTTATCAATTCTTAGTGTCAAAAAGGCCCGAAGGTTTGCTTTATCACCCAATATTTGCCCTCTGGGGCCCCAAGAGACAGCAACAGCGAGGCAATATATTACGTTGTTGTAGCTACCCCCCGGAGGGGGGTAGCTATCCTTTCCTTTGGGGGCAAAAGCAATATATGCCCAAAGGGGCCCAGAGCCGCTCTTCGTGCCCAAAGGGCAATATATACCCAAAGGGCGGAGGGTAACTGATTGTGTCCAACACCTAAAGCCCTTCACAGCGAGGGAGAGAGCCCCTCCGACTCCCACGTTGTGGGATGCGAGGGCCCTTTGGGCCCCCTTTGGGGTAACTAAAAAGCATAGTTGCCCCTTTGGGGCCCCTTTGGGCATATATTGCACTTTACGTGTATTTTAAATTGACTGTATTTTTAAAAGTAAAATTTACTAACACTTATTTTTCATTTTTACTATATATATTATATATTTTTATTTCTCTTTCAAAAACCACCTTTATGGTGTATAAAGCATCTTTGAAGGGCCGGAAGCCTCCGGCTTCAATCAATTACCCTGCTCTTTCTCGACTTTTAACTCTCTGGGCCCGCTTCAACAATATCTGCCCAGAGGGGGCCTCTTTGGCCGCTTTGCAGCAATCTAAAGTGTTAATATATTGCCTTTCTTTTGTGCCCTCCGGGCCGCATCTCTGTCTGAAAGCCGGGCGCCTTTTGGGCCACTTCTTAGTTACCCTGGAGGGGCTCTGTCCTTCGCTGTTCCGCCTTTTGGCGTCTCTTCGTTGCCCTCTCGCACTCCCACGTTGTGTATTAGCAACCTCCGGGGTAGCTAACAGGCGCGGCCGTATTAGCAACCCTCCTCCGGGGGGTTGCTAACAAGAGACCTACACCTTTAGGTGTTGCGTCGTCGGCTTTGCCGAGAGCACCTAAAGGTGCAGTATGCGCGGTCCCACAACGTGTTCGGCAAAGCCGATGAGGCGCATAGTCGGCTTTGCCGAAAACAACGTGGGAGCACCTTTAGGTGCTCTCGGCAAAGCCGACGACGAAGCGCTTCGTTCTCTTTGCCCCTTTGGGGCAAACGTAACTAAAAAGCATCTCTGTCCTCCGTTCAGGGCCGCAATATATAGCCCGCCCCTCCGGGCCCCTTTGGGGTAAGATATTGCCGACCTACACCTTTAGGTGTTGCGTCGTCGGCTTTGCCGAGAGCACCTAAAGGTGCAGTATGCGCGGTCGTCGGCTTTGCCGAAAACAACGTGTTCGGCAAAGCCGATGAGGCGCATAGTCGGCTTTGCGTATTAGCAACCCCCCGGAGGGGGGTTGCTAACAAGAGCTTTCAGACAGAGAGGTGCAGCAACACCTAAAGGTGTAGGTCGGCTTTGCCGAAAACAACGTGGGAGCACCTTTAGGTGCTGGACATAATATATTGAGATGCCCTCCGGGCCCTTTCGGGCATATATTGCCCCTTTGAGGTAACTAAAAGGCCCCAAAAGGGGCCTAGAGGGGCGTTTGCCAATATATGCCTAAAGGGGCCCCTTTGGTCCTTTGGTCCCCTTTGGGCTCTGGAGGGCAAGAAAAAGACCTTTTGGGCCCCGGAGGGCAAGATCACCCTTTGGGGCATCTTTTTAGTTGCAATATATTGCCCGAAGGGCTCGCTGTAAAGGGCCTTTGGGGCAAAACGGGCTGTCAAAGGGATATATAGCAACGAAGGCAATATATTGAGGGGGCTGGAAAATAGATAGCCTTTCCGCTTTCAGCCTTTTGGGCCCCAAAGGGGCCTGCATTATTGGCTTCACCAATAACCCCGGAGGATGCTTTCAGCCCTATGAGTTACCAACGTTAACAATATATGCCCCCCTCCAGGGCAACAGATTGTGCTTCGCGCCAATAAAGTAACCCCCTTCCAGCACCTAAAGCCCGTCGTCGGCTTTGCCGGAAACAACGTGTTTGCCCTTTGGGCACGAAGAACAGCCCCCTCCTTTCTCTTCCAGCACCTAAAGGTGCAGTATGCGCTATGCGCATGGTCGGCTTTGCGTATTAGCAACCCCCCGGAGGGGGGTTGCTAACAAGAGCTTTCAGACAGAGATGTGCAGCAACACCTAAAGGTGTAGGTCGGCTTCTTAGTTACCCCGAAGGGGCCCGAAGGGGCCCAAAGGGGCCCGGAGGGGCCCAAAGGGGCCCGGGAGGGGCCCAGAGGGGCGGGCAATAAATTGTGGGACAAAGCGAGACGCATCGTATCAGCTTCTTTGTCTGAAAGCGCATAGCGGACCCTCCGGGCCCGGAGGGGCTCGCTATGCAATATATGCCCAAAGGAGAGTAACTAAAAAGAAGCACCATGTCGATTAGCCTTTCAGACAGAGAAGCCCCCCTTCGGGCAATATAAAGTGTTTTACACCAACCTTCCAGCTTTTATTAATTTTGCAGTATGCGCGGTCCCACAACGTGTTCGGCTTTGCCGATGAGGCGCATATCGTTTTTTTTAAGCAATAAACAAATTTAAAGCCCCTTTGGGCATATATTGAGTCCTTTGGCCCCTTTGGGGCTTTATTTTGCCCTATGGGGCCCAAAGGGCTGAAAGCCTCCGGGCTGCTCCTCTTTAAATAAGGAGAAGGGCCGCTTCTTAGTTACCCCGGGCCCCTCTGGGTCCCTTCGGGCACATAACTCTTTGAAAGCCTTCGGGCCCCTCTGGGCCCCTTCGGGCCCCTCTGGGGTAAGATATTGCGGACCCCGGAGCTTTCAGACAGAGATGCCTTTTAGACAGTTATGTGCGCAATATATGCCCAAAGGGCACTTTGTGGGCAATATATTACGTCCCGCTTGCTTTGCCCTTTGGGCACGATCAAAGCGGCCCAAAGGGGGCCCAAAGGGCCGCTAGCTTTGCCCTTTGGGCGTCTCAATATATTACCGCAAAGCGGCCCGAAGGCCCTTTGGCTTTCGCCCCTACGGGGGGACAGAGAAGCGGCCCAGAGGGGGCCCGAAGGGGCCCGAAGGGCACGAAAGAGCCCTTTGGGCAATATATTGTGTCCCGCTTTCAGTTACCCTCCTTTCTTGCGTAGCAAGACGCCGAAGGGGGCAAAGATTAGCTTTGCTAATAGACGAGGCGAGCGGACCCTTCGGGCCAAAGGGCCTTTGGGGTAATTGATTGTTAACACTCGACCCTCTACCAAGGGGCAACGCGAGCCCTTTGGGCCCCTATTGACACAATATCCCTTTGGGCCCCGTAGGGCAAGATAAAGTCTCGCTTTGCCCTTCGGGCCTCTTTGTAGAGGGTCGAGTTTTAACAATATATGCCCATAGGGGCCCTCCGGGCTTAAAGGCATTGATGTATCAGCTTTAAAATAAAAAAATAAAGATATGCGCCTCCCACATTGTGGGACCGCGCATACTGCACCTTTAGGTGCTGGAAGGGTTGCCCATCTATCGGCTTTCAGTTGCTCTCCTTTCTCCAACACCTAAAGCCCTTTGGCTTTCAGACAGAGAAGCGCGGTCCCACAATGTGGGAGGCGCATAGCTTCATATTAGCAACCCCCCGGAGGGGGTAGCTAACAAGAGACGCCGAAGGGGCATCGGAGGATAGAGTACCTCCATATCCCTTTGGCGTCTCAATATATTACGTCCCGCTTGCTCTTGCCCTTTGGGCAACGAGCGGAGCGGCCCAAAGGGGCCCAAAGGGCATGAAAGGAGGGTAACTGAAAGCGGGCCCTCCGGGGCCCAGAGGGCTGAACGGATCGAGTCCTCTGACTTTATCTTACCCTTCGGGCCTTAGAGGATCCTCGACCAATAGACCAAAGGGGGCCGCGTAGTGGCACAAAGGGGGCGATATATCCCTTTGGGCCCCGGAGGGCCCCCTTTGACAGCCCCCTCCTTTCTCTTACCACAAAGTGCCCTTTGGGCCCCCTTTGGGCCCCCTTTGGGCCGCTTTGCGCCCCTCTGGGGTCCGCTTTGCGCCCCTCTGGGGTAACTAAGAAGACGCATCTCAATATATTACGTCCCGCTTGCTTTGCCCTTTGGGCACGAGCGGAGCGGCCCAAAGGGGGCCCAAAGGGCACGAAAGGAGGGTAACATTATATTACCCCTCCGGGAGCCCCTCCAACTTCCAACACCTAAAGCCCTTTACAGCGAGCCCTTCGGGCAATATATTGCGCTATGCGCATATCTGTCTTTTTAGTTATTCTTAAAGAGAGACATATCATAAAGATTATTACTATCTATTACCCTTCGGGCTTATCAAAGTTTTATATTCTTTAACAAATTTGCTTAATTGTTGTGTTGAATAAGCTTTTTCAAGTTTCTTTTTCAGTACAAGGATATTATGTTTTTGAATTAAATATTTACGTGGCATAATACCAACTGGTTGAACATTAATTTTCTGTTTTAAACTTGTTTTTTTAATATTAGTAGATTTTAATTTTGGCATAGAGACAACTTCTAAACGTAAATAATCCCCAGGCCATGTAAAACCACCATTACGTGGAATATAACGTTGTAAAGGTTTAACAACTTGTTGAAATTCGCGACGTCTTAATTGACGTAATCTTAATGGGTTTGTTTTAACACGTTTATTTGATTTTGCTTTAGCTTGTAGACTTTCTTTACGCTTTTGTTTAGTTCTACTTGAAGGACGCCAACGTAAATCTTCTTCAAGAACTTGTGTTTTTGTATATTCTGGCATATTTGAATCTGTAAATTTCATACGACGAGGGAAAATTAAACCATCTTTTTTGATAAAACGTTTTCGATGGTATTTACGGCGTGGTTTAACACGTTTTCTTAATGTAAATTCTTTATTTGTTTTAGCCTTATCAATCAGAGCTAATAAGGTTGTTTTTTTCATTGTTTTTAATAAATTACGTTTTAGATAACGATTACGTGGGAATCGTGATTGTTGATCAAAAACAGAAATATAATGTGATGGTAATACTTCAATTAATAAAGGTCCAGTTGGAGAATACATTAACTGATTTGGCATTTGTTTTACTAATTTATAACGTTTTTTAACACGACGAGCTGCCATTTTTTTAGTTTGCTGCAAAGTTTGTTTGTTTATATCATTTAATGACTTCTCATGAAGAGAGACGAAAGGCATACTAACAATTAATGTTTTATTTTTTATTTTATTAACTGTTGATAAGTTTTTATTAGTTTCTGACAAAACACCTGTTTTGGTTGTAGAAACTGCTGATTGATTTAACCATGTTTTTAAGATACTATGGCGGAATTCAAAACGACGCCACCCAAGTGGTGCATAAAAACTTTGATTTGTTGTAATAAATTGATCAATATTGTATGCATTAAAAGGCATGTCTGTTTGCCAATAAAGAAAAGATCCTTCATTTAAACCTTGAATAGGTGTATTTGTAAAATTCATTTGTATTGCTTGTTTGTTTGGATTTGAACTTAAACCAGTATCACGACGTGATAATAAACGATTTGTTACAACAAACTTACGTAACGATTCATCCCAACCTGCATAAAAAGGAATAGTAGTTGCACTAATTAAATTTGTTGTATTGGTATTTTTGTTTTGGCCCCACTTGGTACCTCCGCTGTTTGGGCTAAAAGCTCCAAAGATGTAGTGTTATTTAAAGTGTTCGGATTAAGTAAAGCAAGATTAGCATTATTTTCTACTGAATTTAAGTTATCCAATAAAGTGTGTGATGGTTTAATACCATTATTAATGTTTGCAGTATTTATATTTGATAACGGTTTAAAACTCGTATCAGCCCTCTGGGCATAGCTTGTATTTTGTGAGTTTTTGGTTAAGCTATTTAAATTTGTTAAATAACGAGGTAAAAAAGACTTCCACCACCATTGGCGTAATTCATAAGTAGCTTGTAATTTTTTTAGTTTTTTATTCATATTACGTAATTTACCATTTCCATGTATATGGCGTTTACGATATTTATAATGCGTTTTATTAAATAAATGGCGTTTTTGTAATTTCCAACGATGTCTACTACGTTTTTTGATTTGTGATTTTTTTATGCTTTCAGCAGTTAACACAACTAAAGGAATATCATTATTGCTTATTATATTTAATTTGTCTTGTTTTTCTTCTTTGGTTAAAAAAGAACCATTAAGACTATTAATATTATCAATTTTTGTAAGATCATCAAATAAGACTAAACGTGGTTTTCTTGTTGCTGTTACATAACGTCCTAAAGCAAATGAACGATAACGTCGCCCTTTTGCTGATGCTTTTTTACGTAATTTTTTATTAAAAAAGCCTTTCCAAATAGTTAAGTTATCTCCAAATATATTTTGTGCTGCTTTTGGAGAAACGAGATTATCTTGTTTTCTTCTTAGTGTAGTACTATCAGTTAGCCCCAAAGGAAGGTACTCTGGACCAGCACCAACTTTCAGGCCGGGAGGTAAGCCTATTGCTAACTGACGATTGTTTAACATATAGTCAGAAATATCAAAGTTTCCATATAATGTTTTATATAGATTAGATTTTTCAGTTTCAACTTTTTTACTTAAAGTAGCATATTTTTTATTTACTACAGCTAATTGTTTTTTAAAACGATCACGTTTACGAGCAGTTTTACGTTTTGTAATAACACGTTGTTTTTTACGCCACCATTGTAGATTTTTATCTGTTTTGGCTTTTAACCATTGTGTTTGTAAAACTAAAACAGGTTTAAGGTTATTAATTGTAGTTTGTAAAAAGTCTTTTGTTTTTCCAAATAATCTTGGACCTTTAAGGTGCAATATATTACCGCTTCGCGGCCCTAAAGGGCTGGAAGCTTCCAGGGCATTAATTACATTTAATTTTGTTAAAATTTCATTTTCTGAGGATAAGGTATAAGCTGTTTTTAAATCAGCAACAGTTGGTTTTGTTTTACGCGTTGTTATCAGTTTTGGCATAGAAGATATTGCAATACTTTCATTAACAGCTTTTTGCATTCCTGTTGTTAATACAGTATCACTATTATCAAAAACATTTGACGCCGCTTTATTTGTCTGAAGGCTAATATTTTGTTCACTAGTTAACCACACTTTTAGTTTGTCTAAACGTTTATTTAATTCTTTTGTTTGTTCTTGATTTAATTGTTCTCGTTTTTCAATACGATGTGTTATATAATTTTTTAAAAAAGCTTGATTATGAACACGTTTTTACATTCTTTAACTAATTTAACAAATAATTCGTTATAAATAAAATTAAGGTTTGTTCTAGAACTTTCATCTGCTAGTTTTTCTGCTGGTTTTATAGTGTCCCCAAGGAGAAGTTGGTCCAGAGTCCCTTTATTTAAAAATTGTTTACCAATTAAATTACTAGATTGATTTATTAAATCAAAATTATTAACTTCGTTGTCTGAAAAACGGGCTGCTTGGAGCGTCGTTATTGTATTTTTACTGTTAAAAGTACCAATTTGTTGGTCAGAATTTAAACTTGTTTGGATTTCTGAAACACTAGTTGGAGCTAACTGTTGAACCTCCGTTGTATTGGCTACGCCCAATTGAACCTCCGTTGTATTGGCTACGTCCAATAGAACATTATTTAAATTTTCATCTATTAATAATTCTTCATGGAAATAGACTTTATCTTTTAGATTACTATCATTATAAAGAGGCTGATCAAATTTTAATGTATAAAAATCCCCTTGTTTTGGTGTAATAGCAAATAAATGACGTATTTTTTTAAAAGTTCCCTGGAATTGTTGATTATATGTACGATTTGCAAAACTTTTTGTACCACCAATATTTGTTTTCATTGTTCTATAATGTTGCATATAAGTATACCAACGTAGAGTATCATAATGTTCGGATAATAAAAATCTTCGGATGTGTAATAAACGTTCTTCATTTTTTGTTAAAAAATGCGTTTTTGGTTGTCTATTTATAAAAGCATCAACATCAAATTTTAGTAATAAACGATTAAAAGGTGTATAATACCAATGTTGTAATACATCTTTATAAATTTGATGACGATAACGACTAGCACGTTTACCTAAAACAGAATAAGAATGTGTTGGTTTTGTGAGAAGTTGATCGAGATCTCGTCCAGATAAACTATTGTCTTTAATGTTACCTTCTGGGCTTCTCACAAAGCCAGACGAAGGAGCCTCCAGGATTGATGTAGTTGCACCAACCTTCAGGCCTATGGGCTGATCTTTGAGCGAAATATTATTAGAAGGCATAATTAAAATTTGTTGTTTTCGTGATTTTTTACGAAAACCTCTTCTCATAGATGCAACATATAATGTTTTGTTTAAACGTAACGATGGTTTATAATAATAAAAACCACGTTTCATTAATGTTTTAAAAAATGGTGCTTGATTTCCAACAGTTAATTTACGCATTGGAATTGCACCATAATAACGTAATTTTCGCTTAAAAGCTTGATCTTTTTGTAAATAAATATTTAGAGGACGTAATAACATTAATTTTTCAAGTGATTGTTGCCCATCAGTTGGCACATTATATTGCCCTTTGGGGCGTCCATTAGCAGATGTACCAAAATTGGATACTTTATCTTGTCCTTCAGGACTTGCAGATTTTGTGTTTTTATAAAATGTTTGCAACTCTAAAATTTTACGTTCTTTTGGTAATAATTTTTGGTTGATTGTTGTTAATTTTAAAGATTTGTTATCTGGTGTTAGTAAAACTTGTTGTGAAAGATTTCTAAATTGTTGGAATGTACCAACATTACCAATGTCAACAGCTGAATTCCATGTCAAATCTTGTTTTGATTTTTTAGTAAATGTTCTTTTTTTAGAAAAAATATTCTTCCAACGTTTTGAATAAGATTTTAATATTGTATTATTTTTTCTTATTAATAGATTATTTTTATTTTTTAAAACTTTTAAATTTATACGAGTATTAAAATTGCGGACAAATTTACGTAAAGCTGAATTTGTTTTGATAACCCCAGCCCCTTCTTTATCTAAAAGCCCTTTGTAGCTAAAGGGGCTTTGGACAAGCTGGTTTAAAGGATATTCAGCCCTCTGGTATTTGTATTTATACAAATCCTGAGGCTGTGCCAATTGACGATTGGAGATACTTGACCGAGGCCCGAAGGGGCCAGAACTAAATGTTGTTTTATATTTTGTACGTCTATCATGAAAATTTGGATGATAGAATTGTTCAAATAATATCCTAAAAAATTCAACACGTGGACCTGTTGCTGCTTTATTTGATGTTTCTAATGTTTGATTGCCAGGATTATTTAATTGTTTTTAAGGAACGCATCCATGGACCTGGAAACAATCTAAAACGAATTTGATGATTGCGCATTTTTCTTCTTAACCAAAAACGATCAAAACCATAATTTAAATCTTCCATAGTTAGAAAATCATATACACCTTGGTCATAAAGAGAAGCATCATAAGCTTGATATTTTATTAAGCGTTGTTTCCAACGTTCTCGTCGCGCATGAACCCCATCTCGAATCCGTGAGTTTTTGTCTGTTGGATTAATGTTTAAAAAAGCGGTTTCTGTAATTAATTTATCAGGATCCGATTGTGATTTTTTTTGGTCAAGGATACGGTCTTGTGGTACTAAACCAATAGGATTTGTTATAGTATAATCTAAACCGTAATATGGAATACTAGCAATAGCACAAAGCATTGTAGCATAAAGAAATGAAAAATTTAGAATTTTATAGTAAGAACTTGTTGTAATTTTTAAAGAAGATTTTGTTGTAATCCATAAATAGATAGAAAAAGCTGGGTTTTCCCAGAACCAACAAGTAAACTGTAATAAACTAAAACTACCTAATAAAATACCAAATAAATATGCCCCGTGAATTGTTAAAAATTGGGCATAAGTTTGAACAGGAAAACCTTCTAAAATAGAAGCATCAGGACCTATTGAAAGATTGCTGATAAAAGGATAAATACAGCTTTGTTCTGTTAATGCTAATAAAAAATTTAATAAAAAGATTTTCCATTTTGCTAAATCTTCTAAAGCAATTCGACGTTCTTTTGAACTATCCCAAATATATTTAACTAATAGCATAAAGCCTAATAAATAACGAAATATATCTAAAGATAACCAAGGAATAACAAAAAATCTCCAACCTAAAATAATGCTAGATAACCATAAAAAATTACCAGCTAATGTACCTAAACCGGCCATATAACCAGCTTCTAAACCTTGCATTACAAAACGGCGTAATGTAATTAAGTGCGAAGTTGACGTTGGTAAAAATAAAAAACAACTATTTATCAAACCAATCATAAATTTTTCAAAAATAGCAAGGCTTGGGTTTGTTGTTGTTGTAAGATTTGTTTCTAAAAAAGTAAAAGCATTATGAAAATATCCATCTAATACTGAAACTTCTGAAATCATTGCCGAAGCTATATCTGGAATAATAATTGGAATGCTCCAAATATTTTTTAAAATTGAAAAACTGAAAAAACTTTTAAGAAAATCTCCAATTGAGAAAATAAAATAGGTAAAAACAGCCCCAAATTCAGTATAATTTTTCAGGGGTTCTATTTCAATTAATTTATGTGTAATTTCCACATAATCTTTAACTGAAGTAACAAGTGACAAAAATGTGAAAGTTATCATATTTTGTGTTTATTGATCAAAGATCAAAGATACTCGATAGAGGCTTCTTAGTTACCCCTTCGGCTTTCAGCCCATAGACAGCGAAGGCCTTTTGGTTCTATTGGCTACGCCCCCTTCGGTCTGGAGGGTCCGCTTTCAGTTACGTTTGTCCCAAAGGTTGGTGCTATGCACTTTATATGCCGCAAAGCGGGGGCCCCCTTTGGGCCGCTTTGCGGTAATATATTGCGCTTCGTCGTCGGCTTTGCGTATTAGCAACCCCGGAGGTTTGCTAACAAAGAGCACCTAAAGGTGCAGCAACACCTAAAGGTGTAGGTCTCAATATATGCCCAAAGGGCACTTTGTGGGCTTAGCGAAGCTAATCTTTGCCGAGAACACCTAAAGCCCTTTACAGCGAGGGACAGAGCCCCTCCGGGCCCTCTGGGGCAACTGATTGTGCATACTGCATAGCAGGACGGGCCGCTCGTCGTATCAGCTACGCTGATCCTCGTCTATTAGCGAAGCTAATCTTTGCCCCCTTCACAGCGAGGGACAAAGAAGCGGGCAATATATTACCGCAAAGCGGCCAAAGGGGCCCAAAGGGCCGCTAACTTTGCCCTTTGGGCACGAGCCCTTTGGGCATATATTGTGTATTAGCAACCCCCCGGAGGGGGGTAGCTAACAGGCGCGGCCCGGCTTTGCCGAAAGCAATATATGCCCAAAGGGGCCCAGAGCCGCAATATATTGCCCGCCCCTCTGGGCCCCTTTGGGGTAAGATATTGCTTTCTTCCTGCGTAGCCCCTCTGGGCCCCTCCGGCCCCTCTGGGGTAAGATATTGCCGACCATGCGCCTCTCCCACGTTGTTTTCGGCAAAGCCGACCTACACCTTTAGGTGTTGCTGCAAAATTAATAAAAGCTGGACAACACCTAAAGGTGTAGTATGTGCTTTGCACATAATCGGCAAAGCCGAACACGTTGTTTTCGGCAAAGCCGACGACCGCGCTTCTCTGTCTGAAAGCCAAAGGGCTTTAGGTGCTCTCGGCAAAGCCGACGACGTAATATATTGAGACGCCAAAGGGGCCCAAAGTGTCGTAGTTAGTTACTTTATCTTGCCCTCCGGGGCCCAAAGGGCGCTATCGCTCGACCGTTCAGGGCCGCAATATATTACGTCCCGCAATATCTTACCCCAGAGGGGGGGGCATATATTGCGGCCCGAAGGCACATCTCTGTCTGAAAGCTCTCGCAATATATGCCCGGAGGGGCCTTCGGGCAACGACCCCTTTGGGCATATATTGCGGCCCGGCCCCTGACAGCCCCTCGGGGTAATTATATGATGCCTTTCAGACAGTTATGTGCGCAAAGCGGCCGGAGGCCCTTTACAGCGAGCCCTTCGGGCAATATATTGCGGCCGTTCAGGGCCGCAATATATGCCCCCCCCTCTGGGGCCCCTTTGGGGTAAGATATTGTTTTCGGCAAAGCCGACCATGCGCCTCCAACACCTAAAGGTGTAGTATGTGCTTTGCACATAATCGGCAAAGCCGACGACCGCGCTTCTCTGTCTGAAAGCCAAAGGGCTTTAGGTGCTCTCGGCAAAGCCGACGACGTAATATATTGAGGAAGTCCCCACAGGGGACTACGACAAGGCGGCAGGCAACGCCCCCCCTTTGGGCCCGGAGGGCAACTGATTGCGAAGCCAATGCCCCTTTGGGCCCGCTCTGACAGCGAGGTTAATTTATTAAACGGAGGGTAACTGATTGCGCTTCTTAGTTACCCCTTCGGGCGCTTCTTTGTCTGAAAGCCAAAGGGCGGAGGGTAACTGATTGTGTCCCGCAAAGCGGGAGATGCACCAACCTTTGGGCCTGGAGGGCAACTAAAAGCGAGCTCTTTGGACCCCGAAGGGGCAATAGCAATATATGCCGCCTCTTTCCAGGATCGGCTTTTTTGTCTGAAAGCTCTCGTCTTGTTAGCTACCCCCCTCCGGGGGGTAGCTAATACGCAATATATGCCCAAAGGGCCGCTAGCTTTGCCCTTTGGGCACGAGAAACACGTTGTTTTCGGCAAAGCCGACGACGCAACACCTAAAGGTGTAGTCGCTTTGTATTAGCAACCCCCCCGGAAAGGGGTAGCTAACAAGAGACGCCCAAAGGGCCCTTTTGGGCATATATTGTGGTCGTCGGCTTTGCCCCCTTCGGCTTTCAGACAAAGAAGCGGGAGACGCGGCGTTGTTGCTGCTTCCTCGCTGTGCTTTGCCCTCCTTTCTCGCACTCCCACGTTGTTTTCTTCCTGCGTAGCCCCCTCCGGGGTAACATATTGCGTCGTATCGGCTACGCAATCTGTTACCCCGGAGGGGGCCCAAAGGGGCATCCCACAATATATTGCCCAAAGGGCTCCCGCTAGCGGCCCTTTGGGCACGAGAAACACGTTGTTTTCGGCAAAGCCGACGACGCGCGGAAGCAGCTGAAGCAGCAACAACGGCAACGACGACCTACACCTTTAGGTGTTGCTGCACATCTCTGTCTGAAAGCTCTTCCTGCGTAGCCCCCTCCGGGCCCCTCTGGGCCGCTTTGCGCCCTTTTGGGCCGCTTTGCGCACATTATATTACCGCAAAGCAGCCCCCGAAGGGGCGAAAGGCTTCTTTGTCTGAAAGCCAAAGGGCCTCTGGGCCGCTTCGCGCCCCTTCGGGCCCCTCTGACAGCGAGGGACAGAGAAGCCGACGACGAAGGGTAACTGATTGCTTTTTCTTGCCCTTCGGGGCCCCTTCGGGGCAAAGAGAAGGGCAACAAAAGCTAAAGGGGC
Organism: Chlamydomonas sp. KOR1; assembly: GCA_036984285.1. NCBI lineage: Eukaryota > Viridiplantae > Chlorophyta > Chlorophyceae > Chlamydomonadales > Chlamydomonadaceae > Chlamydomonas > Chlamydomonas sp. KOR1. The sequence continues at coordinate 241,907 of BQMZ01000441.1, forward strand.
CTTTGAGCCAAAGGGGCAAAAGTAACATATTAAAGCTTAAAAAATCATTTAGCCTCTTGCTAAACTAGATTATCATAACAAAACAGGATGTCTATGATAAACTTGTTATTTTAAAATTAAACACTTAATGTTACAAAAGTATAAAATTTTTTAACTTTTATGTATATATATATTATATATAATGATTTTAAAATTATTAAATTAAAGAAAAAACTTAAAAAACCTTCTTTGGTACAACATGTTAGTGTCTTTCGCTGTTCTTTTCTCAATATATGCCCAAAGGGCCTTCCAGCGCCTAAAGCCCTTTGGCCGCTTCATATAATTACCCCGGAGGGGGCTGTCAGAGGGGCCCCGAAGGGGCGAAAGCCAAAGGGCCTTCGGGCCGCTTCTCTGTCCCCCCGTAGGGGCGAAAGCCAAAGGGCCTTCGGGCCGCTTCTCTGTCTGAAAGCCCAGAGGGGCCCCGTAGGGGCGAAAGCCAAAGGGCCTTCGGGCCGCTTTGCGCCCCTTCGGGCCGCTTTGCGGTAATATATTGCGCTATGCGCATATCGTTATTTTTTAAGCGTTGCTCTTGCCCCTTCGGGGCAACGAAGAGAAAAGAACAGCGAAGGCATTATCTAATTACCCCGCTTTCAGCCCGAAGCCCGGAGGGTAATTGCTTTCTCTCACTTTGTGGCCCTTCGGGCCCGGAGGGTCCGCTACGCGCCCTGAAGGGCCCTCGCTGTGAACGAAGCTTTCTTGCGAAGCCCCTGTGGGCCCCCTTTGGGCCGCAATATATGCCCAAAGGGCCCTCGCTGTCAGAGGGGCCGGGGTAACTGTAAAGAGAGCTTTCAGATAGAGATGTGCCTCTGGGCCGCTCGCCTCGTCGGCTTTGCCCCCTTCGGCTTTCAGACAAAGAAGCGGGACACAACGTGGGAGCGCCCCTCCGGGCCGCAATATATGCCCAAAGGGCGTCGGCAATATCTTACCCCAGAGGGGCGTCTCGCTATGTATTAGCTACCATTGGCAATATCTTACCCCAGAGGGGCCCGGAGGGGGGTAGCTAACAAGATATGCGCATAGCGCATACTGCACCTTTAGGTGCTGGAAAGGAGGGGCCCAGAGGAGCGGGCAATATATTGCGGCCCCCGAAGGGGCGAAAGCCAAAGGGCCTTCAGGCCGCTCGCCTCGTCGGCTTTGCCCCCTTCGGCGTCTTGCTACGCACTTCGTTCGGGTAACTGAAAGCGGGACACAACGTGCCCTTTGGGCCCCTTTGGGCCGCTTTGCGGTAATATATTGTCGTATCGGCTACGCAATCTGTTACCCCGAAGGGGGCCCAAAGGGGCATCCCACAATATATTGCCCAAAGGGCTCCCGCTAGCGGCCCTTTGGGCCCCCTTTGGGCCGCTTTGCGGTAATATATTGCCCACAAAGTGCCCTTTGGGCATATATTGCGCTTTGCCCAAAGGGCACGAAAGACGAGCGGTAATATATTGAGACGCTAAAGGGCCGAAGGTTAATTTATTAAACGAAGGGCCGCTTCTCTGTCCCCCCGTAGGGGCGAAAGCCAAAGGGGTTTTTGTCCCCTGTGGGGACTTCTTCTCAAAGCGAGAGCTTTCAGACAGAGATGTGCCTTCGGGCCGCAATATATGCCCAAAGGGCCCTCGCTGTAAAAGGCCTTCGGGCCGCAATATATTGCCCGAAGGGCTCGCTGTAAAGGGCCTTCGGGCCGCTTCTCTGTCTGAAAGCCCAGAGGGGCCCCGAAGGGGCGAAAGCCAAAGGGCCTTCGGGCCGCTTCTCTGTCCCCCCGTAGGGGCGAAAGCCAAAGGGCCTTCGGGCCGCTTTGCGCCCCTTCGGGGTAACTGTAAAGAGACGCCCACCGGGCCCCTTTGAGGCCTCTTTGGGCATATATTTATGCGCAATATATTGCCCGAAGGGCTCGCTGTCACGTTGTGTCGTTGCCCCTTTGGGCATATATTGCTTTGCCCTTTGGGCACGAGACGCTTTTGCCCCTACGGGGCAACGACGCAAAGCCGACATGGCGCATACTGCACTTTTAGGTGCTGGAGGAAGTCCCCAATATCTTACGTCGTTGCCCCGAAGGGGCCCCTGTGGGCATATATTGCTTTGCCCAAAGGGCGTCTCAATATATTACGTCCCGCTTGCTTTGCCCTTTGGGCACGAGCGGAGCGGCCCGAAGGCCCTTTACAGCGAGCCCTTCGGGCAATATATTGCGGCCCGAAGGCCCTTTACAGCGAGGGCCCTTTGGGCATATATTGCGGCCCGGAGGGGCGCGGAGCCTTTCAGACAGTTATGTGGCCCAAAGGGGCAACCATTGGCTTCGTCTATTAGCGAAGCTAATCTTTGCCGAAAACACCTAAAGCCCTTTGGCCGCTTTGCGGAAATAGCCCTTCCGGGCCGCTTTGCGCCCCTTCGGGCCGCTTTGCGGTAATAGATAGCGCATATTTGTCCCTCGCTGTCAGAGGGGCGTCGTATCGGCAATCTATTACCGCAAAGCGGACCCTCCGGGCCCGGAGGGGCTCGCTATGTATTAGCAACCCCCCGGAGGGGGGTAGCTAACAAGATATGCGCATAGCGCATACTGCACCTTTAGGTGCTGGAAAGGAGGGGGGTAGCTAACAAGAGAAAGAGAAGAGCCTTTCGCCCCTTCGGGACAGCGAGCCCTTCACAGCGAGCCCTTCGGGCAATATATTGTGGCCCAAAGGGCGGAACAGCGAAGGCCCGGAGGGTAACTGATTGTCGGAGCCTTTCAGACAGTTATGTGGCCCAAAGGGCTTGCGAAGCAAGACACCCTTTGGCATATATTGCAATATATAGCAAATAACGTTAGTTACACTAACATCTCTGTCCCCCCAAAGGGGGTAACAAAAAAGCACAATAAATTGCGTTGCATTTGCCCCTTCGGGGCCCCGGAGGGCATATATTGGGCAAAGTGGAGCGGCCAAAGGGGCGTCGTTGCCCCGTAGGGGCAAAAGCGTCGTCTCGTCGGCAATATATGATTGTTAAATACTTCGCATCCCACAACGTGGGAGTCGAAGGGGCGGGCAATATATTGCGGGCTTTTTAGTTACCCCAAAGGGGGGCCCAAAGGGCCGCTAGCGGGAGACCTACACCTTTAGGTGTTGCTACACATCTCTGTCTGAAAGCTCAATATATGCCCAAAGGGCACTTTGTGGGCTTAGCGAAGCTAATCTTTGCCGAAAGCGTAGCCCCCTCCGGGCCCCTCTGGGCCGCGCCTGTTAGCTACCCCCCGGAGGGGGGTTGCTAATACACAACGTGCCCTTTGGCCCCTCTGGGCCGCTTCGCGCCCCTTCGGGGTAACTAAGAAGCCGATTATGCGCCTCTCCCACGTTGTTTTCTTGTTAGCAACCCCCCTCCGGGGGTTGCTAATACGCAAAGCCGACGATGCGAAGTATTTAACAATCATATATTGCGTATTAGCTACCCCCCGGAGGGGGGTAGCTAACAAGACGAGGAAGTCCCCAAAGGGGACACATTTTAGTTACCCCGGAGGGGCTCTGTCCCTCGCTGTAAAGGGCTTTAGGTGCTGGAGCGGTAAGATATTGCCGACCTACACCTTTAGGTGTTGCTGCAAAATTAATAAAAGCTCTTCGTCTATTAGCGAAGCTAATCTTTGCCGAAAGCGTAGCCCCCTCCGGGCCCCTCTGGGCCGCTTTGCGGTAAGATATTGCCGACCTACACCTTTAGGTGTTGGACACAACGTGGGAGTGCGAGACAGGAGGGCACGAAAGAAGGGGCAACTAACCCTTTGGGCATATATTGCCCGAAGGGGCCCAAAGGGTTAGTTGCCCCAAAGGGATATATCTTTGCTTAATTTAATATAAACCTTGTATCCAACACCTAAAGGTGTAGCAACATATTATGTCATTGTAGTTAGTTTAAAAACAAAAAGCAAAACAACAAAATTTTATTTAATTTTTATTTTTTACCAGCTGTTTTAGCTGCTGTTTTAGATGCCATTTTAACACCATATTTTGAACGACTTTGAACACGATTTTTTACGCCAGCAGTATCTAAACTACCACGTACAATATGATAACGAACACCAGGTAAATCTTTTACCCTTCCACCACGAACAAGTACAACAGCATGTTCTTGTAAGTTATGTCCAACACCCGGAATATAAGCAGTAACTTCAAAACCAGTTGTTAAACGAACCCTAGCAACTTTACGTAAAGCTGAGTTTGGCTTTTTCGGTGTTACTGTATAAACACGAAGACAAATACCACGTCTTTGTGGACATGATTTTAGTGCAGGTGATTTTGTTTTTTTTGTAATTTTTTTACGTGCAGAACGGATTAATTGTTGAATTGTAGGCATAATAGAGCAAATAAAGCTTTAATCAATTAAAATGTTTTATCTTTCCTCAGTTGACACAAGCTTTTAGCCTTGCCCCTTGTAGACTATATGCCCGGAGGGTTGAGGAAGGTTGGTGCAATATATTACCGCAAAGCGGCCCGAAGGGGCGCAAAGCGGCCCGAAGGGGCGCAAAGCGGCCCGAAGGGGCGCAAAGCGAAGGGGCGCAAAGCGGCCGAAGGGGCGCAAAGCGGCCCGAAGGGGCGCAAAGCGGCCCGAGGGGGCGCAAAGCGGCCCGAAGGGGCGCAAAGCGGCCCGAAGGGGCGCAAAGCGGCCCGAAGGCCCTTTGGCTTTCGCCCCTACGGGGGGACAGAGAAGCGGCCCGAAGGCCCTTTGGCTTTCGCCCTTCGGGCCCCTCTGTAATATATTGCCTTTCAGACAGTAATGTGCCCCTTTGGGCATATATTGCCCGAAGGCACATTGCTGTCTGAAAGCTCTCGCACTCCCACGTTGTTTTCGGCAAAGCCGACGACGCAAGACGCCCTTTGGGCATATATTGCGGCTCGTAGGCACATCGCTGTCTGAAAGCTCTCGCAAAGCGAGACGCCCTTTGGCCCGGAGGGTAACTGAAAGCGGACCCCGGAGGCCCTTTACAGCGAGGGCCCTTCGGGCATATATTGCGGACCCCGGCTTTCAGAGAGAGATGCGGCCCGGAGGGGCCACATCAACGCTTTTCCCGCAATATATTGCCCCCTCCTCCTTTCTCTTCCCACAAAGTGCCCTTTGGGCCACATAACCGTCTGAAAGGCATAGGGGCAACGACGCGAAGCCGACTACACAAAGGGCCCTCGCTGTTTCGGTTGGGTTAAAAGGAACGTTAGACTTATAAAGCGGGGGGCATAAGCAATAATTTCTTGTTGTATACTGGTATAACAACATTTTAGTCCTTTAAGCTTTTTATCATAATCAAAATATACTATTTTAAAAGATTCTTTGAGATAATAGCATGGTTGTTTAATAAGATCAGTTGCCCTTTTGGGGCGACTGACTAGCTACGTTACCCCCTTTGGGCATATATTGTGCAACGCACCAACATAATTTCTTTGCTTTGTTTAATATAAGAGGACAAAGCATTTAGCTGTACATGCAAAAATAATCAATATAGTAGTTTAAAAATTAAAAATATTCCACATCAAAAAATAAAGAGTTGTTCTTTTGATCTATTGATTGCCCCAGAGGGCTTTTAGCTCGAAGAGCCCGGAAACGTGCAATATAAGCGCTTTCCCTTTGGGCCCCGAAGGGCCCCCTTCACAGCGAGGGCGTCTTGCTACGCACTTCGTTCGGCCGCAATATATGCCCAAAGGGCCCTCGCGTCGTCGGCTTCTCTGTCCTTCGCTGTCGGAGGGGCCCAGAGGGGCCGGAGGGGCCCAGAGCTTTCAGACAGAGATGCCTTTCGCCCCTTCGGCTTTCAGACAAAGAAGCGGTAATATAATGTGCGTCGTATCGGCTACGCCGATCCTTGCGCCTGTTAGCTACCCCCCGGAGGGGGGTTGCTAATACACTTCTTTGTCTGAAAGCCAAAGGGCTCCCGCTAGCGGCCCTTTGGGCCCCTTTGGGTAACTAAAAGCCCGCTTCTTTGTCTGAAAGCCGAAGGGGGCAAAGCCGACGAGGATCAGCGTAGCTGATACGACGTCGGCTTTGCCGACGAGCGCAAGAAAGGAGGGGGCTACGCAGGAAGAAAACAACGTGGGAGTCGAAGGGGCCTTTCAGACAAATAAAGTGCATAGCACAATAAATAGCCGCTTCTCTGTCCTTCGCTGTCAGAGGGGCCTGAAACAGCGAGACAGCGAGACAGCGAGGGCCCTTTGGGCATATATTGTGCGTCTTGCGCCTGTTAGCTACCCCCCGGAGGGGGGTTGCTAATACACAACGTGGGAGCGCAAGAAAGAAGAGGCCCAGAGGGGCCCGGAGGGGGGGGCATATATTACGGGGGTCGTCTTCCTGCGTAGCCCCGGAGGGTAACAGATTGCCGAAGCGATAGCGCCCTTTGGGCCCCGGAGGGCCCCTGTGGGCATATATTGTAACTAACTACATATGCCCGAAGGGGCATTGCTTTTGCCCCTTCGGGGCAACGACGGCGCGTAGCGGACCCTCCGGGCCAAAGGGCCCTCGCTGTCTCTTCCCACAATATATGCCCTTTGGGCATATATTGCGTCCAGCACCTAAAGGTGCAGTATGCGCGGTCCCACAACGTGTTCGGCAAAGCCGATGAGGCGCATGGTCGGCTTTGCCGAAAGCTATATATGCCCAAAGGGGGCGAAGCCGACCTACACCTTTAGGTGTTGCTACACCTTTAGGTGTTGGAGGAAGCAGCTGAAGCAGCAACAACGACGGGCTTTAGGTGCTGGAAGGGGGCCGATACATCGAAGCGAGAAACGGAGGATAACTGATTGAGCCTATCCACTTTGGCTTTTAGCCCTTTAGCGGGCTTTCAGTTACTCTTTCAGTTACCCCTTTGGGCTTCTTAGTTACCCCGGCCCCCTCTGGGCCCCTTCGGGCACTTTATAGGTCTAAAAGCCCTCGCTGTTTCGGGCCCCTCCGGGCCCCTCTGGGCCCCTTCGGGGTAACTAAGAAGCGGACCCCGGAGGCACATCTCTGTCTGAAAGCTCAATATATGCCCTTTGGGCATATATTGAGCTTTCAGACAGAGATGTGCAGCAACACCTAAAGGTGTAGGTCTATTAGCAAAGCTAACCTTTGCCGAAAGCAACGCTTTTGCCCCTTCGGGGCCCCGGAGAGCAGAGGACAAAGAAGCGAGACGCCCAAAGGGCCCCTTCGGGCATATATTGCGAGCCCCTACGGCCGCTATATATTACCGCAAAGCGGCCCGAAGGCCCTTTACAGCGAGCCCTTCGGGCAATTTATTGCGGCCCGAAGGCCCTTTGGCTTTCGCCCCTTCGGGGCCCCTCTGACAGCGAGGGCCCTTTGGGCCCCCTTTGGGGTAACTAAAAAGCCCGAAGGCCCTTTACAGTGAGGGCCCTTTGGGCATATATTGCGGCCCGGCCCCTCTGACATCTCTGTCTGAAAGCTCTGTCTGAAAGCCGGAGGGGGGGGCATATATTGCCTTTCAGACAGTTATGTGCCCAGAGGGGCCGGGGTCCGCTTTGCGGTAATATATTGACAGTTATGTGCGGCCCGGAGGCCCTTTGGCCCTTTGGGCATATATTGTGGACCCTTCGGGCCAAAGGGGGCCCAAAGGGACCGCGAAGGTGCAACAGCCAATGCCTTTGGGCTAAAAGCAGTGTTGAAAGTTGTTAGAAACTTGTGCTATTAAAAAGAAAAAAACAAGAGGATCTGGGAAGAAACGGTTAATTTCAATTAGTAAACCCGCCGTAAATGTAAACCAAACAGTTGCAATAACTGGGGCAGTTGATAGATATGTTTTAAAGTTTTCCATAAAGTTTTATTTTTTATAAAACCTTAAAATAAATAGTAAGTTGCTTTCCAGCACCTAAAGCCCGAAGAGCGGAGGCCCTTTGGCCCGTCCCACAATGTGCCCTTTGGCCCTCTGCCGCTTCGCGGTAATATATTGCGAAGTGTCAGAGCAACCCCGGTAGCTATCCTCGCTATCGCTCGACCATATATTGCGCAATCAGTTACCCTCCGCCCTTTGGCGTCTCTTTACAGTTACCCCGAAGGGGCAAAGCGGCCGAAGGCCCTTTGGCCCCTCTGGGTAACTGAAAGCGGCCCGAAGGCCCTTTGGCCCCTCTGGGTAACTGAAAGCGGCCCGAAGGCCCTTTGGCTTTCAGACAGAGAAGCGGCCCGAAGGCCCTTTACAGCGAGCCCTTCGGGCAATATATTGCGGCCCGAAGGCCCTTTACAGCGAGGGCCCTTTGGGCATATATTGCGGCCCGGAGGGGCGCTCGTCGGCAAAGCCGACGTCGCATCAGCTACGCTGATCCTCGTCTATTAGCAAAGCTAATCTTTGCCCCCTTCGGCGTCTTGCTACGCAAGAAAGGAGGGTAACTGAAAGCGGGCAATATATTACCGCTTTTTTGTCCCCCCGAAGGGGCGAAAGCAGACAGTTATGTGGCCCAAAGGGCCGCTAGCTTTGCCCTTTGGGCACGAGCCCTTTGGGCAATATATTGTGGGTGAGCGGCCAAAGGGGCCCCTTTGGGCATATATTGCTTTTGCCCCTTCGGGGCCCCTTCGGGCATATATTGCGCTTCGTTCTCTTTGCCCCAAAGGGGCAAACGTAACTGAAAGCCAAAACAGCGAGACAGCGAAGGCTTTCACACCTATAAAGTGCGTTGTTGCCCTTGATTAGCAGCTTTCTCTTGCCCTCGGGGCCCGGGAGCTAGATGCTCACTACTAAATATTTTAATTTTTAAAAGCAAAGCCCTAAGGCCTCTAAGCTACGCACCCGGAGGCCTTTTTTGGAGATAACTTTCAGGCCGTTTGCGGAGGGTCTTATTGGCTATCTATTCGGGGCCCCTTCTCTCGTGCCCGAACGAAGCGCACTCCCACGTTGTGTCCAACACCTAAAGGTGTAGTATGCGCTATGCGCATAGTCGGCTTTGTATTAGCAACCCCCAGAGGGGGTTGCTAACAAGAGCTTTCAGACAGAGATGTGCAGCAACACCTAAAGGTGTAGGTCGGCTTTGTATAGCAACCCCGGAGGGGGTTGCTAACAAGAAAACAAAGTGCCCTTTGGGCATATATTGAGACGGCCCCTTCAAGCAATATATTGCGCTTCGTTCGAGTAACTTCCGTTTCAAAAGCCTCCAAGCTGAAAGTTATCTCCAAAAAAGTTAGGATGTCCCCTTGGGAGGCCCTATATTTATTGGGCTTTGCCCAATATAGCTATTAGGCCTGACCCAATGGTTGTGTTAACTGACAATGTAGTAGTAAATTTACACAAAGTACAATACTACTCATTTTTTAGTAATTTTAATAGTCAGTTGGCTCGTCTTATTGGCTTTGCCAATAAGCTTTTAGCTTTTAGAGAGGAAGCAGCTGAAGCAGCAACAACGCCCGCGTCTCCCGCTTCTTTGTCTGAAAGCCGAAGGGGGCAAAGCCGACGACAATATATTACCGCAAAGTGGCCCAAAGGGGCCCAAAGGGGCCCTTTGGGCGTCTCTTGTTAGCTACCCCCCTCCGGGGGGTTGCTAATACAAAGCGACTACACCTTTAGGTGTTGCGTCGTCGGCTTTGCGTATTAGCAACCCCCCGGAGGGGGGTTGCTAACAAGAGCTTTCAGACAGAGACGTGCAGCAACACCTAAAGGTGTAGGTCGGCTTTGCCGAAAACAACGTGTTTCTCGTGCCCAAAGGGCAAAGCTAGCGGCCCTTTGGGCATATATTGCGTTCTGCTACGCAGGAAGACGAGAGCTTTCAGACAAAAAAGCCGATCCTGGAAAGAGGCGGCATATATTGCTGCCCTCCGGGCTAAAAGGATACTCTATCCTTAGAGGATCTCCGATGCATTGGCCATGAATGGCCAATAGATTTTTTTTTATTGCCCAAAGGGGCCCGGAGGCTTTCAGATCGGCATATATTGCCCAAAGGGCCCCCGAAGGGGCGAAAGCGCGTAGCGGACCCCGGAGGATCCCCAAAGGGGCTGTCAAAAGGGTCAAAAAGCAGAGCTTTCAGCTCTTTGGCCCCTCCGGGGAAAGAGATAGAGGGAGTGACCCCCAACCTGTGGGCCCAAAAAAGGGGTGTGTTCAATGTTTTTGGACAGCATTTATAGATACCTTTACTAAAACAAAAACCCACTATGCCAAATTTTAGTGGTGATCAGCTAAAGCTTCTCCAATGTAAGCACCAGCTAAAGTAGCAAAAACTAATGCTTGAATTGCACTTGTAAATACACCTAATAACATAATTGGAATAGGAATAATTAAAGGAACTAATGCTACAAGAACACCAACAACTAATTCATCTGCTAAAATGTTACCAAAAAGTCGGAAACTTAAAGATAACGGTTTCGTGAAGTCTTCCAGTACGTTAATTGGTAGTAAGAAAGCAGCTGGTTCAACATAACGGCTAAAATAACCTAAGCCTTTTTTGCTAATACCAGCATAAAAATATGAAATTGATGTTAATAAAGCTAAAGCTACTGTTGTATTAATATCATTAGTTGGAGCAGCTAATTCCCCATTTGGAATTTCAATTAAACGATAAGGTAAAAGAGCTCCAGACCAGTTTGACACAAAAATAAATAAGAAAATTGTGCCTAAAAACGGAACCCATTTTAAATAATCTTCTTCACCAATTTGCGTTTTAGCTAAATCACGAATAAATTCAGTTACAAGTTCTGTAAAGTTTTGGAAACCATCTGGTGTCGATTTTAAATCACGATTCCCTAAGAAACTTAAAACAGCAATAATTGCTAAAACAACCCATGAAGTAATTAAAACTTGACCATGTACTTGATAACCACCTAGTTCCCAATAATAGTGCTGACCTACTGAAACTTCAGCAATTTCTAATAAAGGATTGCTGTTAATAAAATTATTCATACAATAAAAAAAAATTTACCCAATTATTGGCAAAATAAAAATATTTTTTAATAATAACAATCTAAAAATTAAAATCAGTTCCCTTCGTATTCGGCTATATATTGCTCCAGAGGGGCTTTATATATCCCTTTGGCAAGCAGTTACCCTCCGGCCCTTTGGCGTCGAGTGTTAGTTAGTTACGTTGGCTTCGCCGATAGCACCTAAAGCCCTTTGGCTTTCGCCCCTCGGGCCGCTTCTCTGTCTGAAAGCCAAAGGGCCTTCGGGCCGCTTTCAGTTACCCCAGAGGGGCCAGGGCCTTCGGGCCGCTTTGCGCCCCTTCGGGCCCTCTGGGCTTTCAGACAGAGAAGCGATTATGCGCCTCATCGGCAAAGCCGAACACGTTGTTTTCGGCAAAGCCGACGACCGCGCATACTGCACCTTTAGGTGCTGGAGCGGGACGTAATATATTGCCATAGTGCATAACTAACCCCTTTGCTTAATTACCCCGGCCCCTCTGACAGCGTGGGCCCTTTGGGGTAACTAAAAAGCCCGAAGGCCCTTTGGGCATATATTGCGGACCCGAACGAAGCGCACAGCGAGACGCCAAAGGGGGTAATATATTGCTTCGTTCTCTTTGCCCCTTCTTTCTGCCGCTCACTTTGGTATTAGCTACCCCGGGGGTAGCTAATACACAAAGTGGGAGCAAGGAAGGTTGGTGCTTTGCACCAAACAACAACGCAGAGAAACGCAATAAATTGTGTCGTCTCAGTCCATTTGGAGCAACTGATTGCATTTACAACCCTACGGATTGTTTTTCATAAAAATTAATTAGTGCGTTTAGCTTTCTTCTTTTAGTTGCCTCCTTCGGGCCCGAAGAGGCTTTGTCTCTATATATCCCTTTGGTGTCTCAATATATTACCCCTTTGGGCATATATTGCCCGAAGGCCCTTTGGCCCCTCTGGGGTAACTGAAAGCGGCCCGAGGCCCTTGGCTTTCGCCCCTGCGGGCCCTCTGACAGCGAGGGCCCTTTGGGCATATATTGCGGCCCAAACAGCGAGGGACAGAAATGCAATATATTGCCCGGAGGGGCCAAAGGGCCTTCGGGGGCCGCTCGCCTCGTCTTTCGTGCCCTTTGGGCAAAGCGCTCGTCTTCCGTCGCCCCTTTGGGCCCCTTCGGCCGCTTTGCGCTCTTCGGCCGCTTCGCGGTAATATAAAGCGTAGCAGGACGCAATATATGCCCAAAGGGCCGCTAGCGGGAGCCCTTTGGGCAATATATTGTGGGATGCCCCTTTGGGCCCCCTTCGGCCGCTTCTCTGTCTCCCCGAAGGGGCGAAAGCCAAAGGTTAATTTATTAAAGCTTCGCGCCCCTTCGGGGTAACAGATTGCGTAGCCGATACGACGCAATATGTTACTCCGGAGGGGGCTACGCAGGAAGAAAACAACGTGGGAGCGCGAGAAAGAAGGAAAGACAAGCATGTTATTAATACAATTTTAAAGAGAAGAACCTAAACCAACATACGAACCATAGAAGAAAATAGCTAATAAACCAATAGCTAAAGTACCTACAACAGTACCAACAAGCCATAAAGGGATACGTCCAGTAGTTCCAGTATTAGACATAAATAAAAAAAAGGTTTCAGTGTTTATTTTCAAAAAACAGGCCCCGTTCAGCCCCTCCGGGCTCAACCTCGACTAATAGACCAAAGGGGCCCCTTCTCTCTTTTTCTTGCGAAGCCCCTTTGGGCCACAATATATTGCCCGAAGGGCTCGCTGTCCCTCGGGGCGAAAGCCAAAGGGCCTTCGGGCCGCGCCCACAACGTGTTTCGGCAAAGCCGACGAGCGCCCCGAGGGGTAACTGAAAGAGCCCCTCCGGGGCAATATATAGCCGATACAACGCCCGCGTCTCCCGCTTCTTTGTCTGAAAGCCGAAGGGCTCGCTGTGAAGGGGGCAAAGCCGACGACTTACAGTTACCCCGAAGGGGCGCAAAGCCTTTCAGACAGTTATGTGGCCCAAAGGGCTCCCGCTAGCGGCCCTTTGGGCTTCTCTGTCTGAAAGGATGAGGAGGCATATATTGTGAGCCCAGAGGCTTTCGCCCTTTTGGGGGGACAAAGAAGTAACTAATTGCCCCAAAGGGGGCCCCCCAAAGGGGGCCCGGAGGATGCCCTTCTGGAGATAAGCAATATATGCCCAAAGGGGGGCCCGAAGGGCACGAAAGGCCCCCTTTGGGCATATATTGCTTATCTCCAGAAGGGGTAACTGAAAGAGAAAGCCTCCGGGCCTTTGCTGTCAAAGGGGCCTGGAGGGGGCTGAAAGCCGTTCAAACGGGCTAAAAGCCATACTAATTTTGAATTAACAACAAAACAACACAAACCACCTTTACACTACTAGTTGAAAAGTTATAATTTTGTTGTTTACACACAATCTGTTACTTTTTTGTCGTCATCGGCAATATCTTACCCCGGAGGGCTACGCAGGAAGAGAACACCTAAAGCCCTTTGGCCGCTTTGCGCCCCTTCGGGGTAACTGAAAGCGCGGTCGTCGGCTTTGCGTATTAGCAACCCGGTTGCTAACAAGAAAACAACGTGTTCGGCTTTGCCGATTATGTGCTATATATTACGTCCCGCTTGCGGGAACCGGAGGGGCTCTGTCTGAAAGCCAAAGGGCTTTAGATGTTGTCGTCGGCTTTGCCGAAAACAACGTGGGAGAGGCGCATAGTTGCCCCTATGCCTTTCAGACAGAGAAGCCCAAAGGGGTCGTTGCCCTTCGGGGCAACCCTTTGGGCCCCAGAGGGCAGTATAAAGGCCCCAAAGGGGCCCAACGGTTGGTGCTTTAGTTACCCCGAAGGCCCTTTGGCCCCTCTGGGGTAACTGAAAGCGGCCCGAAGGCCCTTTGGCCCCTCTGGGGTAACTGAAAGCGGCCCGAAGGCACATCTCTGTCTCATTGGCATAGCCAATGCAGCACCTAAAGGTGCAGTATGCGCGGTCCCACAACGTGTTCGGCTTTGCCGATGAGGCGCATATCAATATATGCCCAAAGGGCACTTTGTGGGCTTAGCCTACACCTTTAGGTGTTGAAGCTAATCTTTGCCCCTTCGGGCAATATATTGTGCCCTTTGGGCCCTCTTTGGGCCGCTTTGTTTCAATATATGCCCTCCGGCTCACAAAGTGCCCTTTGGGCATATATAGAGACGCCCAAAGGGCAAAGCAAGCGGGACGTAATATATTGACGCCCAAAGGGCCCCTTCGGGCATATATTGCGAGCCCCTACGGCCGCATCATATAATTACCCCGGAAGGGGCTGTCAGAGGGGCCGGGGTCCGCTTTGCGGTAATATATTGACAGTTATGTGCGGCCCGCTTTCAGACAAATAATGAGCAGACCCCGGCTTTCAGACAGAGAAGCGTACCCTCTGGGCCCGGAGGGGCTGTTACCCGAACGAAGCGCTTGTATTAGCAACCCCCGAAGGGGTAGCTAACAAGAGACGCCGAAGGGGGGGGGAGGCATATATTGCATAATATATTTAGCAAAAAGCAAAGACTGTGTGTAACATTGTTTTTGGGACTTATCTTTTTAAAGATAAGAGCCTTTCATTAACCTAAAAAGCTGACAAAAGAAAAGACAGTTTTGCGTATGCTTGTGAAGGTCCAGAGGATGGTGCATTTCCACGGAGGGCCCTTTGGGCAATCAATTGTATCACTACAAGGATAGAACCCGTTCCCCTCCTCCTCCGACATCTCTCGGAAAGAAATGTGTTACGTCTCCCGCTTTGCGGGACTTGTTGCTGCTTCAGCTGCTTCCTCGCTGCGTCTCCCTTCGGGCCGCGATATATACCCAAAGGGCCGAAGGGAGACGCTTCTCTGTTACCCCGGCCCCTCTGGGCCCCTTCGGGCCCCTCTGACAGCGAGGGCCCTTTGGGCATATATTGCCGTTCAGGGCCGCTTATTAGTTACCCCGTAGGGGCTCTTCGTCGGCTTCTTAGTTACCCCGGAGGGGCCCAGAGGGGCCCGGAGGGGCCCAGAGGGGCGGGCAATATATTGTGGGACAAAGCGAGACGCCCTTTGGGCAAAGCAAGCGGGACGTAATATATTGAGAAGGTTCCTACGGGCAACGACGACAAAAAAAAGGGGGCTTTATCCCTCGCTGTCGGAGAGAAGTTACCCTCCGGGCTGCTTCCAGCATCTAAAGGGGCGAAAGCCTTTTAGAGAGCTTTTAGCCCTTTGGGCATATATTGTTAACAATATATGCCCAAAGGGCCAAAGGGGGATCTTTTAACTTTTAACAATTACAGAACTAACTCAAAGTAATTTTTTGACTCAGACCTAGCTGATTTAATACATTAATTTAGTGTAAAAAATTTAAAATGTATGTTTATGTTTTTGAGTATCCATAATAAAACTAAAATTGTTATTAGCTTTATTTTTCACGTTATGTTGTCCTTTGAAAATAAAATTAAGATAAAACCCTTGCTTTTTAATTATTATGTGTTACCTAACCCAATATATGCCCAAAGGGGCCCCCTTTGGGGAATGAGATAGCCCTTTGGACATATATTGCCCGGCCCCTCTGGCCCTGAGCTCCGGAAAGCCCTCCGGCCCTGAAGGGGAGCTGATTGTTGTTTTATAAGTATAAACAGTTAAGCAAAATGTTTTTAAAAAAGTGGATGTTAAAAACATTAAAATTAAAATAACAAGCTTCTGCAAAGGAGTATAGTCAGTTTTTTACTTTTTTGGGAATATCTTTTAGACTTTTATGTCATTGTGGCCCCTCCGGGGTAATAGATTGAGACAACCTTCCTCTTGATAGTTAGTTATGCACAATCTGTTACGTTTGCCCCAAAGGGGCAAAGAGAACGAAGCTTCGTCGTCGGCGCCGAGAGCACCTAAAGGTGCTCCCACGTTGTTTTCTTGTTAGCAACCCCCTCCGGGGGGTTGCTAATACGCAAAGCCGACCTACACCTTTAGGTGTTGCTGCACATCTCTGTCTGAAAGCTCTTCGTCTATTAGCGAAGCTAATCTTTGCCGAAAGCGTAGCCCCCTCCGGGGTAACATATTGCCGACGACGCAACACCTAAAGGTGTAGGTCTCAATATATGCCCAAAGGGCACATTGTGGGCTTAGCGAAGCTAATCTTTGCCGAAAACACCTAAAGCCCTTTGGCCGCTTCATATAATTACCCCGGAGGGGCTGTCAGAGGGCCCCGAAGGGGCGAAAGCCAAAGGGCCTTCGGGCCGCTTTGCGCCCCTTCGGGGTAACTGAAAGCGCTATGTGCATACTGCGTAGCAGGACGGGCCGCGCCTCGTCAGCTTTGCCGAAAGCAAAGCAGGACACAACGTGCCCTTTGGCCCTCTGCCGCTTCGCGCCCCTTCGGGCCCCTCTGGGCTTTCAGACAGAGAAGCCGATTATGCGCCTCCCACATTGTTTTCGGCAAAGCCGACGACTCCCACGTAGTGTCGTCGGCTTTGCCGAAAGCAATATATTGCCCAAAGGGGGCAAAGCCGACGAGGAAGTCCCCAAAGGGGACACAACGCGCATACTGCACCTTTAGGTGCTGGAGCGGCCCGGCTTTGCCGAAAGCAATATATGCCCAAAGGGGCCCCTACGGCCGCAATATATTTCGCTTTAGCTTTACCCCGGGGGGTAGCTAACAAGAGACGCCCTTTGGGCAATATCTTACCCCAGAGGGGCGTCTCGCTATGCGAGAAAGGAGGGGGGGACGTAATATATTGAGAGAAAGCCGGGCAATATATGCCTAAAGGGGCCCGTATATTTATTGTCTAAACCATGGACTACTCTAAAGTTATTTTATCTTAAAAAATTATTGGTTTAAAAAAAGCTTTTACTTTAAAACTTTTAAAAGTAACTTATTAAACATTTTTGTATTCTAAACATCATCGTGTCGCACCCACTTAACCAAATAAAAATTACACCTAATTGACCAAAGTGTGCACTGAATACTTTTCTAGAAATTTCTTCTAGATCACTTGTATGACTATCAAAGTCATGGGCATCTGCGTGAAGGTTCCAAATCCAAGTAGTTGTATTTGGTCCTTTTGACAGTGAACGTGAAAATGTCCTGGTTTAGTCGGGTAGGTTTGTTGGATTTCCCCAAAGGGGCTCTTTATACTGCCCTCTGGGGCCCAAAGGACTGAAAGCCCTCCGGCCAAAGGGGATAGCTAACTAAAACCTCCCAAAGAACCGTACATGCGTTTTTCAACGCATACGGCTCAAGCACTCTAAATTAATATTTTAATACCCCTTTTCCTTATTTAAAAAAGACAATCTCCTTCCCCGGAAGGGGGCATGTATTGTTTTCCAACACCTAAAGCCCTTTGGCCGCTTTCAGTTACCCCAGAGGGGCCAAAGGGCCTTCGGGCTTTTTAGTTACCCCAAAGGGGGCCCAAAGGGCCCTCGCTGTCAGAGGGGCCCCGAAGGGGCGAAAGCCAAAGGGCCTTCAGGGTAACTGAAAGCGCTATGCGCATATTTGTCTCCCCAGAGGGTCCTTTTAGACTTCTCTGTCTGAAAGGTATTGTGCCCCCTTTGGGGCAACTGATTGCGAAGCCAATGCCCCTTTGGGGCCCCCTTCGACAGCCCCCCTTCGGCCCGGAGGGTCCGCATCTCTGTTACCCCAGAGGGGCGCAAAGCGGCCGGAGCTTTCAGACAGAGATGCGGCCGGAGGCCCTTTACAGCGAGGGCCCTTTGGGCATATATTGCCTTTCAGACAGTTATGTGCCCAGAGGGCCGGGCCGCACATAACTGTCAATATATTACCGCAAAGCGGACCCCGGCCCCTCTGACAGCCCCCTCCGGGGTAATTATATGATGCGGCCGTAGGGGCAATATATGCCTGAAGGGGCCCTTTGGGCGTCGTTGTCCCCTTTGGGGACTTACTCGCTTTGTCCCACAATATATTGCCCGCCCCTTCGGGGTAACTGATTGCCGGGCCGCTCCCACATTGTGTATTAGCAACCCCCCTCCGGAGGGTAGCTAACAGGCGCGGCCCGTATTAGCAACCCCCCGGAGGGGGGGTTGCTAACAAGAGACCTACACCTTTAGGTGTTTCTGCACATCTCTGTCTGAAAGCTCAATATATGCCCAAAGGGCACTTTGTGGGCTTAGCGAAGCTAATCTTTGCCGAAAGCGTAGCAGGACGCAAAGATTAGCTTCCAACACCTAAAGGTGTAGGCTAAGCCCACAAAGTGCCCTTTGGGCATAGATTGACTACACCTTTAGGTGTTGCTGCACCTTTAGGTGCTGCATTGGCTATGCCAATGAGACAGAGATGTGCCTTCAGGGTAACAAAGAAGCGCATAGGGGCAACTATGCGCCTCATCGGCAAAGCCGAACACGTTGTTTTCGGCTTCTTAGTTACCCCAGAGGGGCGTCTCGCTATGTATTAGCTACCATTGGCTTCTCTGTTACCCCGGAGGGAGAGAGGAGCTAACAAGAGAAAGGAGGGGCTACGCAGGAGACGACCGTGCTTCTCTGTCCCTCGCTGTAAAGGGCTTTAGGTGTTCTCTTGTTAGCTACCCCCCTCCGGGCCCCTCTGGGCCCCTCCGGGGTAACAGAGAAGCCAATGGTAGCTAATACATAGCGAGACGCCCCTCTGGGCCGCGCCCACAACGTGTTCTCCGCTAGCGGCCCTTTGGGCATATATTGCCGATTATGCGCCTCATCGGCAAAGCCGAACACGTTGTGGGACCGCGCATACTGCACCTTTAGGTGCTGGAGCGGTAAGATATTGCCGACGACAACAAAAAAGCACCATCCAGGTACCAGGGTATTAATTAAAAGATATAATATTATCAAAAAACTGTTTTATAAAGCACCTACTTTGCTAAAACCGTTTGGTTTTTATAGACTAAAATGTGTTGAAAAGTTTTAAGAATTAAACAGAAAAAAAGCATAATATTAATATTTATTATACAATATTTTGAGTTTTTTCTGCTGCCCGCCAACAAAGACTTCTTTGTCTTTCAGTTACCTTCGGGCCCCATTGGCGAAGCCAATGGTTGCCTTTGTGCCGCTATGCGCTATATATGACCCTCCTTTCGTGCCCTTTGGGCCACATAACTGTCTGAAAGGCATCTCTGTCCCTCGCTGTCAGAGGGCCAAAGGGCCTTCGGGCAATATATGCCCAAAGGGGCCCCTTCGGGGTAACTGTAAAGAGACGCAATATATGCCCAAAGGGGCCCCTCCGGGGTAAGTAAGAAGCCCTGTGCTTTCTCAATATATGCCCAGAGGGGCGTCTCAATATATTACGTCCCGCTTGCTTTGCCCAAAGGGCACGAGCGGAGCGGCCCAAAGGCCCTTTGGCCCCTCTGACAGCGAGGGACAGAGATGCCTTTCAGACAGTTATGGGCGCAAAGCGGCTCAAAGCTTTCAGACAGAGATGCGGCCCTTCGTTTAATAAATTAACCTTCGGCCCTTTGGCGTCGAGTGTTAGCTACCCGAACGAAGCTTTTAGTTACCCCAAAGGCCCCTCCGGGTAACTGTAAAGCTTCGTTCGGGTCAATATCTTACCCCAGAGGGGCCCGAAGGCCCAGAGGGGCCCAAAGGCTTTCAGACAGTTATGTGCCCGAAGGGGCGCAAAGCGGCGTCGTCTCGTCGGCTTTGCCCCCTTCACAGCGAGGGACAAAGAAGCGGGCAATATATTACCGCAAAGCGGCCCAAAGGGGGCCCAAAGGGCCGCTAGCGGGAGCCCTTTGGGCAATATATTGTGCCCTTTGGCTTTCGCCCCTTCGGGCCGCTTCTCTGTCCCCCCGTAGGGGCGAAAGCCAAAGGGCCTTCGGGCCGCAATATATACCCAAAGGGCCTTCGGGGTAACTAAGAAGCGAGGGACAGAGATGCCTTTCAGACAGTTATGTGCCCAGAGGGGCCGGGTAATCTATGTCCAAAGGGGACCCTCCGGGGTAACTGAAAGAGCCCGGAGGGTCCGCATCTCTGTCTGAAAGCCGGGGTCCGCTTTGCGCCTCTTTGGGCCGCTTCTTTGTCTTTACAGTTACCCCGAAGGCCCTTTGGCTTTCAGACAGAGAAGCGGCCCGAAGGCCCTTTACAGCGAGGGACAGAGAAGCGGCCGAGAGGGGCGCTTTCAGTTACCCTCTGGGCCAAAGGGCGAAACAGCGAAGCCCGGAGGGTAACTGTTTGTGGGGACTTCCTCAATATATTACGTCCCGCTTGCTTTGCCCTTTGGCGTCTCTGTTAGCTACCCCCCGGGGTTGCTAATACAAAGCGAGCCCTTCGAAAGGGGGCCCGAAGGGGCCTTTTGGGCGTCGTATCGGCTACGCCGATCCTCGCAATCTATTTCCCGAAGGATTGGTGCATAGCACCAACCTTTGGGCAACATATTGCTTTCGGCAAAGCCGGGCCGCTCGTCGTATCAGCTACGCTGATCCTCGTCAGCTTTGCCCCCTTTGGGCATATATTGCTTTCGGCAAAGCCGACGACTTTTTAGTTACCCCAAAGGGGGCCCAAAGGGCCGCTAGCTTTGCCCTTTGGGCAATATATTGTGTATTAGCAACCTCCGGGGTTGCTAACAGGCGCGCCCAGTATTAGCAACCCCGGAGGGGGTTGCTAACAAGAGACCTACACCTTTAGGTGTTGCGTCGTCGGCAATATCTTACCGCGAAGCGGCCCAGAGGGGCCCGGAGGGGGCTACGCTTTCGGCAAAGATTAGCTTCGCTAAGCCCACAAAGTGCCCTTTGGGCATATATTGAGCTTTCAGACAGAGATGTGCAGCAACACCTAAAGGTGTAGGTCTCCCACTTTGTGGGCTTAGCTTCGCTAACCTTAGCTTCGCTAACCTTTGCCGAAAACAACGTGTTTCTCTTCCAGCACCTAAAGGTGCAGCAACACCTAAAGGTGTAGTTGCTTTGATAGCAACCCCGGGTAGCTAACAAGAGACGCCCAAAGGGCAAAGCTAGCGGCCCTTTGGGCCCCCTTTGGGGTAACTAAAAAGCCCGCTTCTTTGTCCCTCGCTGTGAAGGGGGCAAAGCCGACGAGACGAGCACCTTTAGGTGCTCTCGGCAAAGATTAGCTTCCAACACCTAAAGGTGTAGCAACACCTAAAGGTGTAGGCTAAGCCCACAAAGTGCCCTTTGGGCATATATTGATATGCGCCTCATCGGCAAAGCCGAACACGTTGTGGGACTGCGCATACTGCACCTTTAGGTGCTGCATTGGCTATGCCAATGAGACAGAGATGTGCCTTCGGGCGCTCGCCTCCCGCAAAGCGGGACACAACGTGGGAGCGCCCCTTCGGGCCCCTCTGACAGCGAGGGCCCTTTGGGCATATATTGCGGCCCAAAGGGGCCCGGAGGGCGTCTTTACAGTTACCCCGAAGGGGCGCAAAGCGCCCGACGGCCCTTGGCTTTCGCCCCTACGGGGGGACAGAGAAGCGGCCCGAAGGCCCTTTGGCCCCTCTGGGGTAACTGAAAGCGGCCCGAAGGCCCTTTACAGCGAGGGCCCTTTGGGCATATATTGCGGCCCGGAGGGCACGAGCTTCGTTCTCTTTGCCCCTTTCGTTGTGCCCGGGCCCCTCTGTGTCTCGCTATCGCTCGACCCAAAGGGGCCCCTCCGGGGTAACTGAAAGAGACGGCAAACGTAACAGATTGTGCGAAAGCCGAGTACCCTCCTATTGGCCCCGGAGGCCTTCAGCCCGAAGCCTAGAGGGTAACTGAAAGCAGCCCTTTGGGCCCCTTGGACAGCCCGTTTTGCCCCAAAGGCCATTTACAGCGAGCCCTTCGGGCAATAGATTGCAACTAAAAAGATGCCCGGAGGGTATATTGGCTCATTGGCCTTTCAGCCCAAAGGGCCCACTTTGACAATATATGATATGCCCCCCTCTGGGCGTCTCGCTATGCCTACACCTTTAGGTGTTGCTACACCTTTAGGTGTTGTCCAGCACCTAAAGGTGCAGTATGCTTATGCGCATAGTCGGCTTTGCCGAAAACAACGTGGGCCCAGAGGGCATATATTGAGGGTAACTGATTGCCCTTCGCCCTTTGGCTTCTAAGTTACCCCGAAGGCCCTTTGGCTTTCGCCCCTTCGGGGCCCCTCTGGGCTTTCAGACAGAGAAGCCCGAAGGCCCTTTACAGCGAGGGCCCCTTTGGGCATATATTGCGGCCCGAAGGCCCTTTACAGCGAGGGCCCTTTGGGCATATATTGCGGCGTTGTCGGCAATATATGCCCAAAGGGCCTGCGGGAGCCCTTTGGGCAATATATTGTGCCCTTTGGCTTTCGCCCCTTCGGGCCGCTTTGCGCCCCTTCGGGGTAACTAAGGCGAGGGCCCTTTGGGCATATATTGTGGCCCTTTGGGCCCCTTTAGGCCCCTTGGGGACCGCTTTCAGTTACCCTCCGGGGCCCAAACAGCGAGGAATATGTTGTGTCCAGCACCTATAAGGTGCAGTATGCGCTATGCGCATGGTCGGCAATATCTTACCGCTCCAGCACCTAAAGCCCTTTGGCTTTCAGACAGAGAAGCGCGGTCCCACAATGTGGGAGGCGCATAATCGGCAATATATTACCGCAAAGCGGCCGAAGGGGCGCAAAGCGCCCAGAGGGGCAAAGGGCACGTTGTTTTCTTCCTGCGTAGCCCCTCCGGGCCCCTCTGGGGTAACTAAGAAGCCGACGACCGGCTTTCAGTTACCCGAAGGGGCGCAAAGCGGCCCGAAGGCCCTTTGCTTTCAGACAAAGCGGCCCGAAGGGGCGAAAGCCAAAGGGCTTTAGGTGCTCTCGGCAAAGCCGACCATGCGCATAGCGCATACTGCACCTTAGGTGCTCTCGGCAAAGCCGACGACGTAATATATTGAGACGCCAAAGGGCGGAGGGCAACTGATTGCAAGGGGCAGAGGGCCCTTGCTGTTTCGGGGCAAAAAGGCTGAAAGTACCAATACTTTACAAATAAACTTCTTTAAAACTATTATTAAACTTTTTTGTATAATATATTATACAAAATGGTAAAATGTTTTTTAATTTAACGTAATGATGAGTTGTTTTTATTTTCGGCCCCTCCGGCAATAAAAGTATGACAATAGCGATTGGTACATATCAAGAGAAGCGTACTTGGTTTGATGATGCTGACGACTGGCTTCGTCAAGACCGTTTTGTATTTGTAGGTTGGTCTGGTTTATTACTTTTACCATGTGCTTATTTTGCAGTTGGTGGTTGGTTAACTGGTACTACTTTTGTTACTTCATGGTATACACATGGTTTAGCATCTTCTTACTTAGAAGGTTGTAACTTCTTAACTGCTGCTGTTTCAACACCAGCAAACAGTATGGCTCACTCACTTCTTTTGTTTGGGGTCCAGAAGCTCAAGGTGATTTTACTCGTTGGTGTCAACTTGGTGGTTTATGGACATTTGTTGCTTTACACGGTGCTTTTGGTTTAATTGGTTTCATGCTACGCCAATTTGAAATTGCTCGTTCAGTAAACCTTCGTCCATATAACGCTATTGCTTTCTCAGCACCTATTTCTGTATTCGTATCTGTTTTCCTAATTTACCCATTAGGTCAATCAGGTTGGTTCTTTGCTCCAAGTTTTGGTGTTGCTGCTATTTTCCGTTTCATTCTGTTTTTCCAAGGATTCCACAACTGGACTCTAAACCCATTCCACATGATGGGTGTTGCAGGTGTTTTAGGTGCGGCTTTATTATGTGCTATTCACGGTGCTACTGTAGAAAATACACTATTTGAAGATGGTGATGGTGCTAACACATTCCGTGCTTTCAACCCTACACAGGCAGAAGAAACTTACTCGATGGTAACTGCAAACCGTTTCTGGTCACAAATCTTTGGTGTAGCTTTCTAACAAACGTTGGTTACACTTCTTCATGTTATTAGTACCTGTTACAGGTTTATGGATGTCTGCGATTGGTGTTGTAGGTTTAGCTCTTAACTTACGTGCTTACGACTTCGTTTCACAAGAGATTCGTGCTGCTGAAGACCCTGAATTTGAAACATTCTACACTAAAACATCCTTCTTAACGAAGGTATTCGTGCTTGGATGGCTGCACAAGACCAACCACATGAAAAATTAGTATTCCCTGAAGAAGTATTACCTCGTGGTAACGCCTCTATAATTTTTAAAAGATATTAAGTAAGGATCGGCACCCCAAAGGGGGCCGATACATACATTAATAATTCTTACTTATTATTGGATAATATGTTTTCTGCCCGAAGGGCTTGCTGTGCCTTCGGGGTAACTGATTGTGCTGGAGAAGGGGCAAAGCCAACACGTTATTTAACAACCCCTGGCCCCTCTGGGGCCTCGGAGTCCTACGGGCAAAATATAAAATTATTACAAGATTTGTAATAATTTACTTTTAATAGTTAAAATCTTTATTAAGAGTTTAGCGTTTTCATGGTTTTGACATATTCAAACCTAAAATCGTGAAATAATCTAGCTAGAACATATCTCAATAAGAAGTTAGCACTGCAGAGCAGCTTTACTTCTTTGTCTATCTGCTTCCCTTTGGGGCCCCTTTGGGCATTTATTGCAGCTTTTAGGCATATAGGCCCAAAGGGCTAAAACCACAATCTGTTACATTTGCCGTCTCGCTGTGTCTTGCTTCGCTCCCACTTTGTGTATTAGCTACCCCGGGGGTAGCTAACAAGAAAAGAGCTTTCAGACAGAGATGTGCCTCTGGGCTTTTAGTTACCCCAAGGGGTCGGCTACGCCGATCCTCGCTGTAAAGGCCTTCGGGCCGCTTTCAGTTACAGAGAGGCCAAAGGGCCTCTGGGGTCTTTTTAGTTACCCCAAAGGGGGCCCAAAGGGCCTTCGGGCCCCTCTGGGGTAATATATTGCACCAACAAAGGGCGCGTTGTCGTTGCCCCTTTGGGGCAAAAGCAACGCCCGCTTTACGGCATATATAGCCAAAGGGCCTTTCAGACAGAGAAGCCACGGAGGGGCTCGCGTCGGCCCTTTGGGCAACTAATTGCGCCCCTTTGGGCATATATTAAGAAGGGGTAAGAAGGGGTAACAGATTGCCCAAAGGGCCCCTCCGGGCAATAGATGCAATATATAGAGAAGCCCGGCAAGCAGTTACCCGAAGGAGAGGGGTAATATTGCCTTCAACCAAACGGCTGAGGCCTTTTAGGGAAAAATCAATAAAAGTAGATATAATATACTTTAGGGTTTTATTAAAATATATAAAAAATTGTATTTTTAATAACTTGTAGATACATGGAATAATTTTTATTTTACAAACTGCTTATTATCAATGGTGATTTGTAAAATATACTCTTCCAATTAGAACTTTATCGAACACACCTCTCCCTCACAATCAGTTGCCCCAGAGCGGCCAAAGGGGTCCGGAGGGGGCATATATTGCCCAAAGTGGAGGGTCCCCTGTGGGGACTTACTCGCTCCCTTGGGCCCGGCACTATATACCCCCACCCCTTCTTTCTTGCGCAGCAAGGAAGTCCCCACTGGGGACAACGACGCACATAACTGTCTGAAAGTTATGTCTTTTAGTTACCCCGGAGGGGCATATATTGCGGCAATTTATTGTGTCGTAGTTAGTTACAATATATGCCCACAGCCCCTTCGGGCGCAATATATTGCCCGAAGGGCTCGCTGTAAGGGCCTTCGGGCCACTTTCAGTTACCCCAGAGGGGCCAAAGGGCCTCTGGGGTTTCAGTTACCCCAGAGGGGCAAAGGGCCTTCGGGGCCCTCTGGGGTAATATATTGCACCAACCAAGGGCGCTATCGCTCGACCATATATTGCGGCCTCCGGGCCCTCGCGTTGTCTCGTCGGCTTCTCTGCCGCATCCCACAACGTGGGAGTCGAAGGGCGGGTAGCGGGCTTTTAGTTACCCCAAAGGGGCCCAAAGGGCGCTAGCGGGAGCCTTTGGGCAATATATTGTGCCCTTCGGGCATATATTGCGGGCGGGGCGTCGTTGTCCCCCTGTGGGGACTTCCTCGCGTCTCCCGTTTTCAGTTACCCTGTATTGGCTTTGCCAATAAAAAGTAACTAAAAAGCCAATAGATCAAAGGGGCCACCTTGCGGCTTTCAGTTACCCTCCGGGCCGAAGGGAAGGAGATAGTGTATAATATTTTCTTTACCTTAGTTTAAGGGGAAGAAAAATTTATTAAACTGTTTAAAATTACCTGTTACAGGTTTTCTTGTTTGAACACACTTTCAGTCTTGATATAGCCCTCTGGGCTTTTTAGTTGCCCCAAAGGGGCCCTACGGGGTCCTCTGGGCTGAAAGCCGTTGCCCCAAAGGGGCAAAAGGGCTGAAAGCCTATGGGCTTTTTAGTTACCCCCTTTGGGCCGCAATATATTGCCCCCCCTCTGCGCCCCTTTGGGGTAAGATATTGCTTTCTTCCTGCGTAGCCCCCTCCTTTCTTGCGCTCATCGGCAATATATTACGTCCCGCTTGCTTTGCCCAGAGGGCGTCTCTTTACAGTTACCCGAAGGCCCTTTGGCCCCTCTGGGGTAACTGAAAGCGGCCAGGCCCTTTGGCCCCTCTGGGGTAACTGAAAGCGGCCCGAGGCCCTTTGGCCCCTCTGGGGTAACTGAAAGCGGCATTGGTAGCTAATACAAAGCGAGAGAGCGAAGCCTTTCAGACAGTTATGTGCCAAAGGGCACGTTGTTTTCTTCCTCGTAGCCCCCTCGGGGTAACTAAGAAGCCGGCGACCGCTTTCAGTTACCCGAAGGGGCGCAAAGCGGCCCGAAGGCCCTTTGGCTTTCGCCCTTCGGGGAGACAGAGAAGCGGCCCGAAGGGGCGAGCCAAGGCTTTAGGTGCTCTCGGCAAAGCCGACCATGCGCATAGCGCATACTGCACCTTTAGGTGCTGGACGTAATATATTGAGCCCCTCCGGGGCTTCTCTGTCTGAAAGGCCCTTTGGCAATATATACCCCCCCTTCGGGCGTCTCGCTATGCGAGAAGGAGTAACTGAAAGCCGCTTGGCTCAATATATGCCCTCCGGGCCCGCAATATATTGCGAGACGCCCTTTGGGCCCCTTTGGCTTTTGCCCCTTCGGGGGCCGCTTCTTTGTCAATATATTACCGCAAAGCGGCCCGAAGGCCCTTTGGCTTTCGCCCCTTCGGGGAGACAGAGAAGCGGCCCGAAGGCCCTTTGGCTTTCGCCTACGGGGCCTCTGACAGCCCCTCGGGGTAATTATATGAAGCGGCCCGAAGGCCCTTTGGCTTTTGCCCCTACGGGGCCCCTCTGACAGCCCCCTCCGGGGTAATTATATGAAGCGGCCTGTGGGGACTTCCTCAATATATTGCGTCCCGCTTGCTTTGCCCAAAGGGCGTCTCTTTTTAGTTACCCAGAGGGGCCCGAAGGGCACGAAAAGCAAAGCCTTTCAGACAGTTATGTGGCCCGAAGGGGCCCTTTGGGCGTCAATATATTACCACAAAGCTCTTTCTCAATATATGCCCAAAGGGCACTTTGTTTTCAGCAAAGATTAGCTTCGCTAAGCCACAAAGTGCCCTTTGGGCATATATTGAAAAAGAGCTTTCGCCCCTTCGGGGGCCGCTCTGCTTTCGGCAAAGCCGACGAATATAATGTGCCTTCGGGCCGCTCGCCTCGTCGGCTTTGCCCCCTTCGGCTTTCAGACAAAGAAGCGGGACACAACGTGGGAGCGCCCCTTCGGGCCCCTCTGGGGTAATATATTGCTTTCGGCAAAGCCGACGACGCGTTGTGTCCCCTTTGGGGACTTCCTCACTTTGCCCCCTCCGGGGGGTAGCTAATACAAAGTGAGGAGGGTGACTGTTGTGGGGACTTCCTCCAACACCTAAAGGTGTAGCAACACCTAAAGGTGTAGGCGTCTCCGCTTTCAGTTACCCTCCAGGCCGAAGGGGCCCGGAGGGCAACTTTATATTACGTCCCCCCTCCGGGCAATATATGCCCAAAGGGGGTAATATATTGCCCAAAGGGGCCCTTTGGGCAACGAGCGAAGCGACAGCGAGGGACAAAGAAGCCGCAAAGCGGGCGTTGTTGCTGCTTCAGCTGCTTCCTTGCTTCGCAAAAAAGCTTCGTTCTCTTTGCCCCTTCAATATATTGCCCGAAGGGGTAACTAAGAAGAAGGGGCAACCATTGGCAATATATGCCCAAAGGGGCACTTTGTGGGCTTAGCGAAGCTAATCTTTGCCGAAAACACCTAAAGCCCTTTGGCCGCTTTGCGGAAATAGCCCCTCCTTTCTTGCGCAGCAAGGAAGTCCCCACTGGGGACAACGACGCACATAACTGTCTGAAAGTTATGGCTTCTCTGTCCTCCGCTCTTCGGGGGGGCATATATTGCGCATAGCCAATGCCCTCTTGCGAGCAATATATGCCCCAAAGGGGACCATATATTGCTCGCAAGAAACCATTACCTCAAGGGCGCCTTTGGGCATATATTGCAGGCCGGGAGGGTAACTAAAAA
>BQMZ01000442.1:0-177500 GCA_036984285.1 Chlamydomonas sp. KOR1
GGCCCCTCTGACTTTTATGTCTTTTTTAGTTACCCGAGGCATATATTGCCTTTCAGACAGTTATGTGGCCCAAAGGGCACTTTGTGGGAAGAGCCCCTACGACAGCGAGGGACAGAGATGCGGCCCAAAACAGCGAGACAGCGAGAAGCGAGGGCCCTTTGGCCCCCTTTGGGTACTAAAAGCCCAAAGGGCCAAAGGGCCTTCGGGCCGCAATATATTGCCCGAAGGGCTTCGCTGTAAAGGGCCTTCGGGCCGCATCATAATTACCCCGGAGGGGCTGTCAGAAGGGGCCGGGTCTTTTAGTTACCCCAAAGGGGGCCCAAAGGGCCTTCGGGGTCTTTTTAGTTACCCCAAAGGGGGCCCAAAGGGCCTTCGGGGTCTTTTTAGTTACCCCAAAGGGGGCCCAAAGGGCCTTCGGGGTCTTTTAGTTACCCCAAAGGGGGCCCAAAGGGCCTTCGGGTCTTTAGTTACCCCAAAGGGGGCCCAAAGGGCCTTCGGGGTCTTTTTAGTTACCCCAAAGGGGGCCCAAAGCTTTCAGTCATAACTTTCGCCCCTTCGGCTTTCAGACAAAGAAGCGGTAATATAATGTGCGTCGTGGCTACGCAATCTGTTACCCCGAAGGGGCGCGAAGCGGCCGAAGGGGCGCGAAGCTTTAATAAATTAACCTTTGGCTTTCAGACAGAGAAGCTTTAATAAATTAACCTTTGGCTTTCAGACAAAGAAGCCTTTCAGACAGTTATGTGGCCCAAAGGGGCGTCCCACTACGTGCCCTTTGGCACATAACTGTCTGAAAGCCGCTTCGTGCCCTCTGGGCAAAGCAAGCGGGACGTAATATATTGCCGATGAGCGCAAGAAAGAAGGGGCGAAAGCCAAAGGGCCTTCGGGGTCTTTTAGTTACCCCAAAGGGGCCCAAAGGGCCTTCGGGGTCCGCTTTCAGTTACCCCAGAGGGGCCAAAGGGCCTTCGGGGTCCGCTTTCAGTTACCCCAGAGGGGCCAAAGGGCCTCGGGGTCCGCATCTCTGTCCCCCGTAGGGGCGAAAGCTTCGGGGTCCGCTTTCAGTTACCCCAGAGGGCCAAAGGGCCTTCGGGGTCCGCTTTCAGTTACCCCAGAGGGGCCAAAGGGCCTTCGGTCCGCATCTCTGTCCCCCGTAGGGGCGAAAGCTTCGGGGTCCGCTTTCAGTTACCCCAGAGGGGCCAAAGGGCCTTCGGGTCCGCATCTCTGTCCCCCGTAGGGGCGAAAGCTTCGGGTCCGCATCTCTGTCCCCCGTAGGGGCGAAAGCTTCGGGGTCCGCATCTCTGTCCCCGTAGGGGCGAAAGCTTCGTCCGCATCTCTGTCCCCCGTAGGGCGAAAGTTTCGGGGTCCGCTTTGCGGTAATATATTGCCCAAAGGGGCCCCGAAGGGGAAGCAGATAGACAAAAAAGGGGGTTAAACTTTTAAAAGATTTTTTAAAAAAACCTTTTTAATACCTTGTTTTGTTCTTAACGAAACCGTATCACGTGGACGACAGATATAATTTGGCGTTTTACACGAATATTATTTACTCGCACGTTTCCTCAAAAACATTGTTTATTTTCAAAAAAAAAGTAACCACAATGGTAGACAAAGATACACTCAAACATCAAAAAGTTAAATACACGTTTTTCAATCTTGAACCCTTATTGGCAGCACTATATATGGTTGAGGATCTTGATAGTAGCTTTCAGACAAAAAGCGACTCTACGATCCATTGGCCTTGGCCAATACATCGGAGGATCCTGATAGTAGCTTTCAGACAAAAAAGCCGACCCTACGATCATAGGAGACAATATATTACCCCGAAGGGGAACTATCAGGATCCTCTGATAGAGCATCTCGCGTCCCGCTTTGCGGGAAAGAGTGCTCGATCCTTTCAGCCCCCTGGGCATATATTGGCGAGATACTCTATCCTTAGAGGATCCTCCGGTGCCCCTCCGGGGAACTAATTGCCAATGGATCCTTTTATACAAAGAAGCCGCTCCGCACCCCAAAGACAGCGAGGGCCCTCTGGCCGCGATATATACCCAAAGGGCCAAAGACAGCGAGGGCCCTTTGGGCATATATTGTGTAACTAACTACGACACTCTGCTCTTCGGAGTTATAAAGCTTTTTATATACTGCACTTACTTTTGTAAACACAGTATATAAAAATCTGTAAAGCCCCTCTAGGCCCCTTATATATTACCCCAGAGGGGCCCGGAGGGCAATATATTACGTTGTTGCCCCTTTGGGGCCTTTCAGACAGAGAAGCCCAAAGGTTGGTGCATCTCGTCGGCTTTGCCGAAAGCAATATATTGCCCGCCCCTCTGGGCCCCTTTGGGGTAAGATATTGCTTTCAGCAAAGCCGACCATGCGCCTCTCCCACGTAGTTTCGGCAAAGCCGACGACAACACCTAAAGCCCTTTACAGCGAGGGACAGAGCCCCTCCGGTTCCCGCAAGCGGGACGTAATATATAGCACATAATCGGCAAAGCCGAACACGTTGTTTTCTTGTTAGCAACCCTCCGGGTTGCTAATACGCAAAGCCGACCATGCGCCTCATCGGCAAAGCCGAACACGTTGTGGGACCGCGCATACTGCACCTTTAGGTGCTGGACTCACGTAGTGGTCCAGCACCTAAAGGTCCCACAACGTGTTCGGCTTTGCCGATGAGGCGCATGGTCGGCTTTGCCGAAAGCAAAGCGGGAGACGCACATACTGCACCTTTAGGTGCTGGACGTAATATATTGAGCCCGGAGGAAGGCATATATTGTTAGTCTTTGTTGTAACTGATTGCACTTTATGGAGCCCGCCGGGGTGTTAACTAACTATTATTTTAAAGAAGCAGCTTTACTTAAAGCTTCTGTAATATTACCTACTAGATAGAATGATTGTTCTGGTAAATCATCTAATTCACCAGTTAAAATTTTGTTAAAACCTTCAATTGTTTCAGCAAGTGATACATATTTACCAGGTGAACCTGTAAATACTTCAGCTACAAAGAATGGTTGTGATAAGAAACGTTCAATTTTACGAGCACGTGAAACAATCAGTCTGTCTTCTTCTGATAATTCATCTAATCCTAAAATAGCAATAATATCTTGTAATTCTTTGTAACGTTGTAACGTTTTTTTAACGCTTTGTGCACAATCGTAGTGTTTTTCACCTACAATCCATGGTTGTAACATTGTTGAAGTTGATTCTAATGGGTCAACAGCTGGATAAATACCTTTTGCAGCTAAGTTACGAGAAAGTACTGTAGTAGCATCTAAGTGAGCAAATGTTGTAGCAGGAGCTGGGTCAGTAAGGTCATCTGCAGGTACATATACAGCTTGAATTGAAGTAATAGAACCATCTTTTGTTGACGTAATACGTTCTTGAAGACCACCCATTTCAGTTGCAAGTGTTGGTTGGTAACCTACAGCCGAAGGCATACGACCTAATAAAGCAGATACTTCAGCACCAGCTTGTACAAAACGGAAAATATTGTCAATAAAGAATAATACGTCTTGTTTGTTTATATCACGGAAATATTCAGCCATTGTTAATGCTGTTAAAGCAACACGCATACGAGCCCCTGGTGGCTCGTTCATTTGTCCATATACTAAAGCTACTTTTGAATCAGCAAGGTTTTTTTCAACAATAACACCAGATTCTTTCATTTCAGTATAAAGGTCATTACCTTCACGTGTTCTTTCACCAACACCCGCAAAAACTGAAACACCACCATGAGCT
The DNA here is from genome assembly GCA_036984285.1 of Chlamydomonas sp. KOR1. Classification (NCBI taxonomy): domain Eukaryota; kingdom Viridiplantae; phylum Chlorophyta; class Chlorophyceae; order Chlamydomonadales; family Chlamydomonadaceae; genus Chlamydomonas; species Chlamydomonas sp. KOR1. The sequence goes on from BQMZ01000442.1 coordinate 3,730, forward strand.
TTAGCAATGTTGTTAATTAATTCCATAATTAGAACTGTTTTACCAACACCAGCACCACCAAAAAGACCAATTTTACCACCACGACGGTATGGTGCTAAAAGGTCAACAACTTTAATACCAGTTTCAAAGATAGATAAACGTGTATCTAAATCAACGAAAGCTGGTGCTGTACGGTGAATAGGTAAAGTTTCTTCAACTTTAACATTACCCATATTATCAACTGGTTCACCAAGTACGTTGAAAATACGTCCTAAAGTTACTTTACCAACAGGTACACTTAAAGGTTTACCAGTATCAATAACTTCCATACCACGCATTAAACCTTCAGTAGGGTTCATAGAAACGGCACGTACACAATTGTCACCTAAAAGTTGTTGAACTTCACAAGTAACAGCCATTTCTAGACCAGCAGCATTTTTTGAACGAATAGTAAGAGCGTTATAAATGTTTGGTACTTGTCCTTTGCAAATACGATGTCTAATACAGGACCAATAATTTGCACAATACGTCCCATGTTTTTTGTTTCAATTGAATCACTCATATCTTGTATAAATAAAATGCCCAAAGGCATTAATGTTTTAACTTATTTTTCTTATCAATTCTTAGTGTCAAAAAGGCCCGAAGGTTTGCTTTATCACCCAATATTTGCCCTCTGGGGCCCCAAGAGACAGCAACAGCGAGGCAATATATTACGTTGTTGAAGCTACCCCGGAGGGGTAGCTATCCTTTCCTTTGGGGGCAAAAGCAATATATGCCCAAAGGGGCCCAGAGCCGCTCTTCGTGCCCAAAGGGCAATATATACCCAAAGGGCGGAGGGTAACTGATTGTGTCCAACACCTAAAGCCCTTCACAGCGAGGGAGAGAGCCCCTCCGACTCCCACGTTGTGGGATGCGAGGGCCCTTTGGGCCCCCTTTGGGGTAACTAAAAAGCATAGTTGCCCCTTTGGGGCCCCTTTGGGCATATATTGCACTTTACGTGTATTTTAAATTGACTGTATTTTTAAAAGTAAAATTTACTAACACTTATTTTTCATTTTTACTATATATATTATATATTTTTATTTCTCTTTCAAAAACCACCTTTATGGTGTATAAAGCATCTTTGAAGGGCCGGAAGCCTCCGGCTTCAATCAATTACCCTGCTCTTTCTCGACTTTTAACTCTCTGGGCCCGCTTCAACAATATCTGCCCAGAGGGGGCCTCTTTGGCCGCTTTGCAGCAATCTAAAGTGTTAATATATTGCCTTTCTTTTGTGCCCTCCGGGCCGCATCTCTGTCTGAAAGCCGGGCGCCTTTTGGGCCACTTCTTAGTTACCCTGGAGGGGCTCTGTCCTTCGCTGTTCCGCCTTTTGGCGTCTCTTCGTTGCCCTCTCGCACTCCCACGTTGTGTATTAGCAACCCCCCTCCGGGGGGTAGCTAACAGGCGCGGCCCGTATTAGCAACCCCCCTCCGGGGGGTTGCTAACAAGAGACCTACACCTTTAGGTGTTGCGTCGTCGGCTTTGCCGAGAGCACCTAAAGGTGCAGTATGCGCGGTCCCACAACGTGTTCGGCAAAGCCGATGAGGCGCATAGTCGGCTTTGCCGAAAACAACGTGGGAGCACCTTTAGGTGCTCGGCAAAGCCGACGACGAAGCGCTTCGTTCTCTTTGCCCCTTTGGGGCAAACGTAACTAAAAAGCATCTCTGTCCTCCGTTCAGGGCCGCAATATATAGCCCGCCCCTCCGGGCCCCTTTGGGGTAAGATATTGCCGACCTACACCTTTAGGTGTTGCGTCGTCGGCTTTGCCGAGAGCACCTAAAGGTGCAGTATGCGCGGTCGTCGGCTTTGCCGAAAACAACGTGTTCGGCAAAGCCGATGAGGCGCATAGTCGGCTTTGTATTAGCAACCCCGGAGGTTGCTAACAAGAGCTTTCAGACAGAGAGGTGCAGCAACACCTAAAGGTGTAGGTCGGCTTTGCCGAAAACAACGTGGGAGCACCTTTAGGTGCTGGACATAATATATTGAGATGCCCTCCGGGCCCTTTCGGGCATATATTGCCCCTTTGAGGTAACTAAAAGGCCCCAAAAGGGGCCTAGAGGGGCGTTTGCCAATATATGCCTAAAGGGGCCCCTTTGGTCCTTTGGTCCCCTTTGGGCTCTGGAGGGCAAGAAAAAGACCTTTTGGGCCCCGGAGGGCAAGATCACCCTTTGGGGCATCTTTTTAGTTGCAATATATTGCCCGAAGGGCTCGCTGTAAAGGGCCTTTGGGGCAAAACGGGCTGTCAAAGGGATATATAGCAACGAAGGCAATATATTGAGGGGGCTGGAAAATAGATAGCCTTTCCGCTTTCAGCCTTTTGGGCCCCAAAGGGGCCTGCATTATTGGCTTCACCAATAACCCCGGAGGATGCTTTCAGCCCTATGAGTTACCAACGTTAACAATATATGCCCCCCTCCAGGGCAACAGATTGTGCTTCGCGCCAATAAAGTAACCCCCTTCCAGCACCTAAAGCCCGTCGTCGGCTTTGCCGGAAACAACGTGTTTGCCCTTTGGGCACGAAGAACAGCCCCCTCCTTTCTCTTCCAGCACCTAAAGGTGCAGTATGCGCTATGCGCATGGTCGGCTTTGCGTATTAGCAACCCCCCGGAGGGGGGTTGCTAACAAGAGCTTTCAGACAGAGATGTGCAGCAACACCTAAAGGTGTAGGTCGGCTTCTTAGTTACCCCGAAGGCCCGAAGGGGCCCAAAGGGCCCGGAGGGCCCAAAGGCCCGGAGGGGCCCAGAGGGGCGGGCAATAAATTGTGGGACAAAGCGAGACGCATCGTATCAGCTTCTTTGTCTGAAAGCGCATAGCGGACCCTCCGCCCGGAGGGGCTCGCTATGCAATATATGCCCAAAGGAGAGTAACTAAAAGAAGCACCATGTCGATTAGCCTTTCAGACAGAGAAGCCCCTTCGGGCAATATAAAGTGTTTTACACCAACCTTCCAGCTTTTATTAATTTTGCAGTATGCGCGGTCCCACAACGTGTTCGGCTTTGCCGATGAGGCGCATATCGTTTTTTTTAAGCAATAAACAAATTTAAAGCCCCTTTGGGCATATATTGAGTCCTTTGGCCCCTTTGGGGCTTTATTTTGCCCTATGGGGCCCAAAGGGCTGAAAGCCTCCGGGCTGCTCCTCTTTAAATAAGGAGAAGGGCCGCTTCTTAGTTACCCCGGGCCCCTCTGGGTCCCTTCGGGCACATAACTCTTTGAAAGCCTTCGGGCCCCTCTGGGCCCCTTCGGGCCCCTCTGGGGTAAGATATTGCGGACCCCGGAGCTTTCAGACAGAGATGCCTTTTAGACAGTTATGTGCGCAATATATGCCCAAAGGGCACTTTGTGGGCAATATATTACGTCCTGCTTGCTTTGCCCTTTGGGCACGATCAAAGCGGCCCAAAGGGGGCCCAAAGGGCCGCTAGCTTTGCCCTTTGGGCGTCTCAATATATTACCGCAAAGCGGCCCGAAGGCCCTTTGGCTTTCGCCCCTACGGGGGGACAGAGAAGCGGCCCAGAGGGGGCCCGAAGGGGCCCGAAGGGCACGAAAGAGCCCTTTGGGCAATATATTGTGTCCCGCTTTCAGTTACCCTCCTTTCTTGCGTAGCAAGACGCCGAAGGGGGCAAAGATTAGCTTTGCTAATAGACGAGGCGAGCGGACCCTTCGGGCCAAAGGGCCTTTGGGGTAATTGATTGTTAACACTCGACCCTCTACCAAGGGGCAACGCGAGCCCTTTGGGCCCCTATTGACACAATATCCCTTTGGGCCCCGTAGGGCAAGATAAAGTCTCGCTTTGCCCTTCGGGCCTCTTTGTAGAGGGTCGAGTTTTAACAATATATGCCCATAGGGGCCCTCCGGGCTTAAAGGCATTGATGTATCAGCTTTAAAATAAAAAAATAAAGATATGCGCCTCCCACATTGTGGGACCGCGCATACTGCACCTTTAGGTGCTGGAAGGGTTGCCCATCTATCGGCTTTCAGTTGCTCTCCTTTCTCCAACACCTAAAGCCCTTTGGCTTTCAGACAGAGAAGCGCGGTCCCACAATGTGGGAGGCGCATAGCTTCATATTAGCAACCCCCCGGAGGGGGTAGCTAACAAGAGACGCCGAAGGGGCATCGGAGGATAGAGTACCTCCATATCCCTTTGGCGTCTCAATATATTACGTCCCGCTTGCTCTTGCCCTTTGGGCAACGAGCGGAGCGGCTCAAAGGGCCCAAAGGGCATGAAAGGAGGGTAACTGAAAGCGGGCCCTCCGGGGCCCAGAGGGCTGAACGGATCGAGTCCTCTGACTTTATCTTACCCTTCGGGCCTTAGAGGATCCTCGACCAATAGACCAAAGGGGGCCGCGTAGTGGCACAAAGGGGCGATATATCCTTTGGGCCCCGGAGGGCCCCTTTGACAGCCCCTCCTTTCTCTTACCACAAAGTGCCCTTTGGGCCCCTTTGCCCCTTTGGGCCGCTTTGCGCCCCTCTGGGGTCCGCTTTGCGCCCCTCTGGGGTAACTAAGAAGACGCATCTCAATATATTACGTCCCGCTTGCTTTGCCCTTTGGGCACGAGCGGAGCGGCCCAAAGGGGGCCCAAAGGGCACGAAAGGAGGGTAACATTATATTACCCCTCCGGGAGCCCCTCCAACTTCCAACACCTAAAGCCCTTTACAGCGAGCCCTTCGGGCAATATATTGCGCTATGCGCATATCTGTCTTTTTAGTTATTCTTAAAGAGAGACATATCATAAAGATTATTACTATCTATTACCCTTCGGGCTTATCAAAGTTTTATATTCTTTAACAAATTTGCTTAATTGTTGTGTTGAATAAGCTTTTTCAAGTTTCTTTTTCAGTACAAGGATATTATGTTTTTGAATTAAATATTTACGTGGCATAATACCAACTGGTTGAACATTAATTTTCTGTTTTAAACTTGTTTTTTTAATATTAGTAGATTTTAATTTTGGCATAGAGACAACTTCTAAACGTAAATAATCCCCAGGCCATGTAAAACCACCATTACGTGGAATATAACGTTGTAAAGGTTTAACAACTTGTTGAAATTCGCGACGTCTTAATTGACGTAATCTTAATGGGTTTGTTTTAACACGTTTATTTGATTTTGCTTTAGCTTGTAGACTTTCTTTACGCTTTTGTTTAGTTCTACTTGAAGGACGCCAACGTAAATCTTCTTCAAGAACTTGTGTTTTTGTATATTCTGGCATATTTGAATCTGTAAATTTCATACGACGAGGGAAAATTAAACCATCTTTTTTGATAAAACGTTTTCGATGGTATTTACGGCGTGGTTTAACACGTTTTCTTAATGTAAATTCTTTATTTGTTTTAGCCTTATCAATCAGAGCTAATAAGGTTGTTTTTTTCATTGTTTTTAATAAATTACGTTTTAGATAACGATTACGTGGGAATCGTGATTGTTGATCAAAACAGAAATATAATGTGATGGTAATACTTCAATTAATAAAGGTCCAGTTGGAGAATACATTAACTGATTTGGCATTTGTTTTACTAATTTATAACGTTTTTTAACACGACGAGCTGCCATTTTTTTAGTTTGCTGCAAAGTTTGTTTGTTTATATCATTTAATGACTTCTCATGAAGAGAGACGAAAGGCATACTAACAATTAATGTTTTATTTTTTATTTTATTAACTGTTGATAAGTTTTTATTAGTTTCTGACAAAACACCTGTTTTGGTTGTAGAAACTGCTGATTGATTTAACCATGTTTTTAAGATACTATGGCGGAATTCAAAACGACGCCACCCAAGTGGTGCATAAAAACTTTGATTTGTTGTAATAAATTGATCAATATTGTATGCATTAAAAGGCATGTCTGTTTGCCAATAAAGAAAAGATCCTTCATTTAAACCTTGAATAGGTGTATTTGTAAAATTCATTTGTATTGCTTGTTTGTTTGGATTTGAACTTAAACCAGTATCACGACGTGATAATAAACGATTTGTTACAACAAACTTACGTAACGATTCATCCCAACCTGCATAAAAAGGAATAGTAGTTGCACTAATTAAATTTGTTGTATTGGTATTTTTGTTTTTGGCCCCACTTGGTACCTCCGCTGTTTGGGCTAAAAGCTCCAAAGATGTAGTGTTATTTAAAGTGTTCGGATTAAGTAAAGCAAGATTAGCATTATTTTCTACTGAATTTAAGTTATCCAATAAAGTGTGTGATGGTTTAATACCATTATTAATGTTTGCAGTATTTATATTTGATAACGGTTTAAAACTCGTATCAGCCCTCTGGGCATAGCTTGTATTTTGTGAGTTTTTGGTTAAGCTATTTAAATTTGTTAAATAACGAGGTAAAAAAGACTTCCACCACCATTGGCGTAATTCATAAGTAGCTTGTAATTTTTTTAGTTTTTTATTCATATTACGTAATTTACCATTTCCATGTATATGGCGTTTACGATATTTATAATGCGTTTTATTAAATAAATGGCGTTTTTGTAATTTCCAACGATGTCTACTACGTTTTTTGATTTGTGATTTTTTTATGCTTTCAGCAGTTAACACAACTAAAGGAATATCATTATTGCTTATTATATTTAATTTGTCTTGTTTTTCTTCTTTGGTTAAAAAAGAACCATTAAGACTATTAATATTATCAATTTTTGTAAGATCATCAAATAAGACTAAACGTGGTTTTCTTGTTGCTGTTACATAACGTCCTAAAGCAAATGAACGATAACGTCGCCCTTTTGCTGATGCTTTTTTACGTAATTTTTTATTAAAAAAGCCTTTCCAAATAGTTAAGTTATCTCCAAATATATTTTGTGCTGCTTTTGGAGAAACGAGATTATCTTGTTTTCTTCTTAGTGTAGTACTATCAGTTAGCCCCAAAGGAAGGTACTCTGGACCAGCACCAACTTTCAGGCCGGGAGGTAAGCCTATTGCTAACTGACGATTGTTTAACATATAGTCAGAAATATCAAAGTTTCCATATAATGTTTTATATAGATTAGATTTTTCAGTTTCAACTTTTTTACTTAAAGTAGCATATTTTTTATTTACTACAGCTAATTGTTTTTTAAAACGATCACGTTTACGAGCAGTTTTACGTTTTGTAATAACACGTTGTTTTTTACGCCACCATTGTAGATTTTTATCTGTTTTGGCTTTTAACCATTGTGTTTGTAAAACTAAAACAGGTTTAAGGTTATTAATTGTAGTTTGTAAAAAGTCTTTTGTTTTTCCAAATAATCTTGGACCTTTAAGGTGCAATATATTACCGCTTCGCGGCCCTAAAGGGCTGGAAGCTTCCAGGGCATTAATTACATTTAATTTTGTTAAAATTTCATTTTCTGAGGATAAGGTATAAGCTGTTTTTAAATCAGCAACAGTTGGTTTTGTTTTACGCGTTGTTATCAGTTTTGGCATAGAAGATATTGCAATACTTTCATTAACAGCTTTTTGCATTCCTGTTGTTAATACAGTATCACTATTATCAAAAACATTTGACGCCGCTTTATTTGTCTGAAGGCTAATATTTTGTTCACTAGTTAACCACACTTTTAGTTTGTCTAAACGTTTATTTAATTCTTTTGTTTGTTCTTGATTTAATTGTTCTCGTTTTTCAATACGATGTGTTATATAATTTTTTAAAAAAGCTTGATTATGAACACGTTTTTTACATTCTTTAACTAATTTAACAAATAATTCGTTATAAATAAAATTAAGGTTTGTTCTAGAACTTTCATCTGCTAGTTTTTCTGCTGGTTTTATAGTGTCCCCAAGGAGAAGTTGGTCCAGAGTCCCTTTATTTAAAAATTGTTTACCAATTAAATTACTAGATTGATTTATTAAATCAAAATTATTAACTTCGTTGTCTGAAAAACGGGCTGCTTGGAGCGTCGTTATTGTATTTTTACTGTTAAAAGTACCAATTTGTTGGTCAGAATTTAAACTTGTTTGGATTTCTGAAACACTAGTTGGAGCTAACTGTTGAACCTCCGTTGTATTGGCTACGCCCAATTGAACCTCCGTTGTATTGGCTACGTCCAATAGAACATTATTTAAATTTTCATCTATTAATAATTCTTCATGGAAATAGACTTTATCTTTTAGATTACTATCATTATAAAGAGGCTGATCAAATTTTAATGTATAAAAATCCCCTTGTTTTGGTGTAATAGCAAATAAATGACGTATTTTTTTAAAAGTTCCCTGGAATTGTTGATTATATGTACGATTTGCAAAACTTTTTGTACCACCAATATTTGTTTTCATTGTTCTATAATGTTGCATATAAGTATACCAACGTAGAGTATCATAATGTTCGGATAATAAAAATCTTCGGATGTGTAATAAACGTTCTTCATTTTTTGTTAAAAAATGCGTTTTTGGTTGTCTATTTATAAAAGCATCAACATCAAATTTTAGTAATAAACGATTAAAAGGTGTATAATACCAATGTTGTAATACATCTTTATAAATTTGATGACGATAACGACTAGCACGTTTACCTAAAACAGAATAAGAATGTGTTGGTTTTGTGAGAAGTTGATCGAGATCTCGTCCAGATAAACTATTGTCTTTAATGTTACCTTCTGGGCTTCTCACAAAGCCAGACGAAGGAGCCTCCAGGATTGATGTAGTTGCACCAACCTTCAGGCCTATGGGCTGATCTTTGAGCGAAATATTATTAGAAGGCATAATTAAAATTTGTTGTTTTCGTGATTTTTTACGAAAACCTCTTCTCATAGATGCAACATATAATGTTTTGTTTAAACGTAACGATGGTTTATAATAATAAAAACCACGTTTCATTAATGTTTTAAAAAATGGTGCTTGATTTCCAACAGTTAATTTACGCATTGGAATTGCACCATAATAACGTAATTTTCGCTTAAAAGCTTGATCTTTTTGTAAATAAATATTTAGAGGACGTAATAACATTAATTTTTCAAGTGATTGTTGCCCATCAGTTGGCACATTATATTGCCCTTTGGGGCGTCCATTAGCAGATGTACCAAAATTGGATACTTTATCTTGTCCTTCAGGACTTGCAGATTTTGTGTTTTTATAAAATGTTTGCAACTCTAAAATTTTACGTTCTTTTGGTAATAATTTTTGGTTGATTGTTGTTAATTTTAAAGATTTGTTATCTGGTGTTAGTAAAACTTGTTGTGAAAGATTTCTAAATTGTTGGAATGTACCAACATTACCAATGTCAACAGCTGAATTCCATGTCAAATCTTGTTTTGATTTTTTAGTAAATGTTCTTTTTTTTAGAAAAAATATTCTTCCAACGTTTTGAATAAGATTTTAATATTGTATTATTTTTTCTTATTAATAGATTATTTTTATTTTTTAAAACTTTTAAATTTATACGAGTATTAAAATTGCGGACAAATTTACGTAAAGCTGAATTTGTTTTGATAACCCCAGCCCCTTCTTTATCTAAAAGCCCTTTGTAGCTAAAGGGGCTTTGGACAAGCTGGTTTAAAGGATATTCAGCCCTCTGGTATTTGTATTTATACAAATCCTGAGGCTGTGCCAATTGACGATTGGAGATACTTGACCGAGGCCCGAAGGGGCCAGAACTAAATGTTGTTTTATATTTTGTACGTCTATCATGAAAATTTGGATGATAGAATTGTTCAAATAATATCCTAAAAAATTCAACACGTGGACCTGTTGCTGCTTTATTTGATGTTTCTAATGTTTGATTGCCAGGATTATTTAATTGTTTTTTTAAGGAACGCATCCATGGACCTGGAAACAATCTAAAACGAATTTGATGATTGCGCATTTTTCTTCTTAACCAAAAACGATCAAAACCATAATTTAAATCTTCCATAGTTAGAAAATCATATACACCTTGGTCATAAAGAGAAGCATCATAAGCTTGATATTTTATTAAGCGTTGTTTCCAACGTTCTCGTCGCGCATGAACCCCATCTCGAATCCGTGAGTTTTTGTCTGTTGGATTAATGTTTAAAAAAGCGGTTTCTGTAATTAATTTATCAGGATCCGATTGTGATTTTTTTTGGTCAAGGATACGGTCTTGTGGTACTAAACCAATAGGATTTGTTATAGTATAATCTAAACCGTAATATGGAATACTAGCAATAGCACAAAGCATTGTAGCATAAAGAAATGAAAAATTTAGAATTTTATAGTAAGAACTTGTTGTAATTTTTAAAGAAGATTTTGTTGTAATCCATAAATAGATAGAAAAAGCTGGGTTTTCCCAGAACCAACAAGTAAACTGTAATAAACTAAAACTACCTAATAAAATACCAAATAAATATGCCCCGTGAATTGTTAAAAATTGGGCATAAGTTTGAACAGGAAAACCTTCTAAAATAGAAGCATCAGGACCTATTGAAAGATTGCTGATAAAAGGATAAATACAGCTTTGTTCTGTTAATGCTAATAAAAAATTTAATAAAAAGATTTTCCATTTTGCTAAATCTTCTAAAGCAATTCGACGTTCTTTTGAACTATCCCAAATATATTTAACTAATAGCATAAAGCCTAATAAATAACGAAATATATCTAAAGATAACCAAGGAATAACAAAAAATCTCCAACCTAAAATAATGCTAGATAACCATAAAAAATTACCAGCTAATGTACCTAAACCGGCCATATAACCAGCTTCTAAACCTTGCATTACAAAACGGCGTAATGTAATTAAGTGCGAAGTTGACGTTGGTAAAAATAAAAAACAACTATTTATCAAACCAATCATAAATTTTTCAAAAATAGCAAGGCTTGGGTTTGTTGTTGTTGTAAGATTTGTTTCTAAAAAAGTAAAAGCATTATGAAAATATCCATCTAATACTGAAACTTCTGAAATCATTGCCGAAGCTATATCTGGAATAATAATTGGAATGCTCCAAATATTTTTTAAAATTGAAAAACTGAAAAAACTTTTAAGAAAATCTCCAATTGAGAAAATAAAATAGGTAAAAACAGCCCCAAATTCAGTATAATTTTTCAGGGGTTCTATTTCAATTAATTTATGTGTAATTTCCACATAATCTTTAACTGAAGTAACAAGTGACAAAAATGTGAAAGTTATCATATTTTGTGTTTATTGATCAAAGATCAAAGATACTCGATAGAGGCTTCTTAGTTACCCCTTCGGCTTTCAGCCCATAGACAGCGAAGGCCTTTTGGTTCTATTGGCTACGCCCCCTTCGGTCTGGAGGGTCCGCTTTCAGTTACGTTTGTCCCAAAGGTTGGTGCTATGCACTTTATATGCCGCAAAGCGGGGGCCCCCTTTGGGCCGCTTTGCGGTAATATATTGCGCTTCGTCGTCGGCTTTGCGTATTAGCAACCCCCCGGAGGGGGGTTGCTAACAAGAGAGCACCTAAAGGTGCAGCAACACCTAAAGGTGTAGGTCTCAATATATGCCCAAAGGGCACTTTGTGGGCTTAGCGAAGCTAATCTTTGCCGAGAACACCTAAAGCCCTTTACAGCGAGGGACAGAGCCCCTCCGGGCCCCTCTGGGGCAACTGATTGTGCATACTGCATAGCAGGACGGGCCGCTCGTCGTATCAGCTACGCTGATCCTCGTCTATTAGCGAAGCTAATCTTTGCCCCCTTCACAGCGAGGGACAAAGAAGCGGGCAATATATTACCGCAAAGCGGCCCAAAGGGGGCCCAAAGGGCCGCTAACTTTGCCCTTTGGGCACGAGCCCTTTGGGCATATATTGTGTATTAGCAACCCCCCGGAGGGGGGTAGCTAACAGGCGCGGCCCGGCTTTGCCGAAAGCAATATATGCCCAAAGGGGCCCAGAGCCGCAATATATTGCCCGCCCCTCTGGGCCCCTTTGGGGTAAGATATTGCTTTCTTCCTGCGTAGCCCCCTCTGGGCCCCTCCGGGCCCCTCTGGGGTAAGATATTGCCGACCATGCGCCTCTCCCACGTTGTTTTCGGCAAAGCCGACCTACACCTTTAGGTGTTGCTGCAAAATTAATAAAAGCTGGACAACACCTAAAGGTGTAGTATGTGCTTTGCACATAATCGGCAAAGCCGAACACGTTGTTTTCGGCAAAGCCGACGACCGCGCTTCTCTGTCTGAAAGCCAAAGGGCTTTAGGTGCTCTCGGCAAAGCCGACGACGTAATATATTGAGACGCCAAAGGGGCCCAAAGTGTCGTAGTTAGTTACTTTATCTTGCCCTCCGGGGCCCAAAGGGCGCTATCGCTCGACCGTTCAGGGCCGCAATATATTACGTCCCGCAATATCTTACCCCAGAGGGGGGGGCATATATTGCGGCCCGAAGGCACATCTCTGTCTGAAAGCTCTCGCAATATATGCCCGGAGGGGCCCCTTCGGGGCAACGACCCCCTTTGGGCATATATTGCGGCCCGGCCCCTCTGACAGCCCCCTCCGGGGTAATTATATGATGCCTTTCAGACAGTTATGTGCGCAAAGCGGCCCGGAGGCCCTTTACAGCGAGCCCTTCGGGCAATATATTGCGGCCGTTCAGGGCCGCAATATATGCCCCCCCCTCTGGGGCCCCTTTGGGGTAAGATATTGTTTTCGGCAAAGCCGACCATGCGCCTCCAACACCTAAAGGTGTAGTATGTGCTTTGCACATAATCGGCAAAGCCGACGACCGCGCTTCTCTGTCTGAAAGCCAAAGGGCTTTAGGTGCTCTCGGCAAAGCCGACGACGTAATATATTGAGGAAGTCCCCACAGGGGACTACGACAAGGCGGCAGGCAACGCCCCCCCTTTGGGCCCGGAGGGCAACTGATTGCGAAGCCAATGCCCCTTTGGGCCCGCTCTGACAGCGAGGTTAATTTATTAAACGGAGGGTAACTGATTGCGCTTCTTAGTTACCCCTTCGGGGCGCTTCTTTGTCTGAAAGCCAAAGGGCGGAGGGTAACTGATTGTGTCCCGCAAAGCGGGAGATGCACCAACCTTTGGGCCTGGAGGGCAACTAAAAGCGAGCTCTTTGGACCCCGAAGGGGCAATAGCAATATATGCCGCCTCTTTCCAGGATCGGCTTTTTTGTCTGAAAGCTCTCGTCTTGTTAGCTACCCCCCTCCGGGGGGTAGCTAATACGCAATATATGCCCAAAGGGCCGCTAGCTTTGCCCTTTGGGCACGAGAAACACGTTGTTTTCGGCAAAGCCGACGACGCAACACCTAAAGGTGTAGTCGCTTTGTATTAGCAACCCCCCCGGAAAGGGGTAGCTAACAAGAGACGCCCAAAGGGCCCTTTTGGGCATATATTGTGGTCGTCGGCTTTGCCCCCTTCGGCTTTCAGACAAAGAAGCGGGAGACGCGGCGTTGTTGCTGCTTCCTCGCTGTGCTTTGCCCTCCTTTCTCGCACTCCCACGTTGTTTTCTTCCTGCGTAGCCCCCTCCGGGGTAACATATTGCGTCGTATCGGCTACGCAATCTGTTACCCCGGAGGGGGCCCAAAGGGGCATCCCACAATATATTGCCCAAAGGGCTCCCGCTAGCGGCCCTTTGGGCACGAGAAACACGTTGTTTTCGGCAAAGCCGACGACGCGCGGAAGCAGCTGAAGCAGCAACAACGGCAACGACGACCTACACCTTTAGGTGTTGCTGCACATCTCTGTCTGAAAGCTCTTCCTGCGTAGCCCCCTCCGGGCCCCTCTGGGCCGCTTTGCGCCCTTTTGGGCCGCTTTGCGCACATTATATTACCGCAAAGCAGCCCCCGAAGGGGCGAAAGGCTTCTTTGTCTGAAAGCCAAAGGGCCTCTGGGCCGCTTCGCGCCCCTTCGGGCCCCTCTGACAGCGAGGGACAGAGAAGCCGACGACGAAGGGTAACTGATTGCTTTTTCTTGCCCTTCGGGCCCCTTCGGGGCAAAGAGAAGGGCAACAAAAGCTAAAGGGGCCTTTGAGCCAAAGGGGCAAAAGTAACATATTAAAGCTTAAAAAATCATTTAGCCTCTTGCTAAACTAGATTATCATAACAAAACAGGATGTCTATGATAAACTTGTTATTTTAAAATTAAACACTTAATGTTACAAAAGTATAAAATTTTTTAACTTTTATGTATATATATATTATATATAATGATTTTAAAATTATTAAATTAAAGAAAAAACTTAAAAAACCTTCTTTGGTACAACATGTTAGTGTCTTTCGCTGTTCTTTTCTCAATATATGCCCAAAGGGCCTTCCAGCGCCTAAAGCCCTTTGGCCGCTTCATATAATTACCCCGGAGGGGGCTGTCAGAGGGGCCCCGAAGGGGCGAAAGCCAAAGGGCCTTCGGGCCGCTTCTCTGTCCCCCCGTAGGGGCGAAAGCCAAAGGGCCTTCGGGCCGCTTCTCTGTCTGAAAGCCCAGAGGGGCCCCGTAGGGGCGAAAGCCAAAGGGCCTTCGGGCCGCTTTGCGCCCCTTCGGGCCGCTTTGCGGTAATATATTGCGCTATGCGCATATCGTTATTTTTTAAGCGTTGCTCTTGCCCCTTCGGGGCAACGAAGAGAAAAGAACAGCGAAGGCATTATCTAATTACCCCGCTTTCAGCCCGAAGCCCGGAGGGTAATTGCTTTCTCTCACTTTGTGGCCCTTCGGGCCCGGAGGGTCCGCTACGCGCCCTGAAGGGCCCTCGCTGTGAACGAAGCTTTCTTGCGAAGCCCCTGTGGGCCCCCTTTGGGCCGCAATATATGCCCAAAGGGCCCTCGCTGTCAGAGGGGCCGGGGTAACTGTAAAGAGAGCTTTCAGATAGAGATGTGCCTCTGGGCCGCTCGCCTCGTCGGCTTTGCCCCCTTCGGCTTTCAGACAAAGAAGCGGGACACAACGTGGGAGCGCCCCTCCGGGCCGCAATATATGCCCAAAGGGCGTCGGCAATATCTTACCCCAGAGGGGCGTCTCGCTATGTATTAGCTACCATTGGCAATATCTTACCCCAGAGGGGCCCGGAGGGGGGGGGTAGCTAACAAGATATGCGCATAGCGCATACTGCACCTTTAGGTGCTGGAAAGGAGGGGCCCAGAGGAGCGGGCAATATATTGCGGCCCCCGAAGGGGCGAAAGCCAAAGGGCCTTCAGGCCGCTCGCCTCGTCGGCTTTGCCCCCTTCGGCGTCTTGCTACGCACTTCGTTCGGGTAACTGAAAGCGGGACACAACGTGCCCTTTGGGCCCCTTTGGGCCGCTTTGCGGTAATATATTGTCGTATCGGCTACGCAATCTGTTACCCCGAAGGGGGCCCAAAGGGGCATCCCACAATATATTGCCCAAAGGGCTCCCGCTAGCGGCCCTTTGGGCCCCCTTTGGGCCGCTTTGCGGTAATATATTGCCCACAAAGTGCCCTTTGGGCATATATTGCGCTTTGCCCAAAGGGCACGAAAGACGAGCGGTAATATATTGAGACGCTAAAGGGCCGAAGGTTAATTTATTAAACGAAGGGCCGCTTCTCTGTCCCCCCGTAGGGGCGAAAGCCAAAGGGGTTTTTGTCCCCTGTGGGGACTTCTTCTCAAAGCGAGAGCTTTCAGACAGAGATGTGCCTTCGGGCCGCAATATATGCCCAAAGGGCCCTCGCTGTAAAGGCCTTCGGGCCGCAATATATTGCCCGAAGGGCTCGCTGTAAAGGGCCTTCGGGCCGCTTCTCTGTCTGAAAGCCCAGAGGGGCCCCGAAGGGGCGAAAGCCAAAGGGCCTTCGGGCCGCTTCTCTGTCCCCCCGTAGGGGCGAAAGCCAAAGGGCCTTCGGGCCGCTTTGCGCCCCTTCGGGGTAACTGTAAAGAGACGCCCACCGGGCCCCTTTGAGGCCTCTTTGGGCATATATTTATGCGCAATATATTGCCCGAAGGGCTCGCTGTCACGTTGTGTCGTTGCCCCTTTGGGCATATATTGCTTTGCCCTTTGGGCACGAGACGCTTTTGCCCCTACGGGCAACGACGCAAAGCCGACATGGCGCATACTGCACTTTTAGGTGCTGGAGGAAGTCCCCAATATCTTACGTCGTTGCCCCGAAGGGGCCCCTGTGGGCATATATTGCTTTGCCCAAAGGGCGTCTCAATATATTACGTCCCGCTTGCTTTGCCCTTTGGGCACGAGCGGAGCGGCCCGAAGGCCCTTTACAGCGAGCCCTTCGGGCAATATATTGCGGCCCGAAGGCCCTTTACAGCGAGGGCCCTTTGGGCATATATTGCGGCCCGGAGGGGCGCGGAGCCTTTCAGACAGTTATGTGGCCCAAAGGGGCAACCATTGGCTTCGTCTATTAGCGAAGCTAATCTTTGCCGAAAACACCTAAAGCCCTTTGGCCGCTTTGCGGAAATAGCCCTTCCGGGCCGCTTTGCGCCCCTTCGGGCCGCTTTGCGGTAATAGATAGCGCATATTTGTCCCTCGCTGTCAGAGGGGCGTCGTATCGGCAATCTATTACCGCAAAGCGGACCCTCCGGGCCCGGAGGGGCTCGCTATGTATTAGCAACCCCCCGGAGGGGGGTAGCTAACAAGATATGCGCATAGCGCATACTGCACCTTTAGGTGCTGGAAAGGAGGGGGGTAGCTAACAAGAGAAAGAGAAGAGCCTTTCGCCCCTTCGGGACAGCGAGCCCTTCACAGCGAGCCCTTCGGGCAATATATTGTGGCCCAAAGGGCGGAACAGCGAAGGCCCGGAGGGTAACTGATTGTCGGAGCCTTTCAGACAGTTATGTGGCCCAAAGGGCTTGCGAAGCAAGACACCCTTTGGCATATATTGCAATATATAGCAAATAACGTTAGTTACACTAACATCTCTGTCCCCCCAAAGGGGGTAACAAAAAAGCACAATAAATTGCGTTGCATTTGCCCCTTCGGGGCCCCGGAGGGCATATATTGGGCAAAGTGGAGCGGCCAAAGGGGCGTCGTTGCCCCGTAGGGGCAAAAGCGTCGTCTCGTCGGCAATATATGATTGTTAAATACTTCGCATCCCACAACGTGGGAGTCGAAGGGGCGGGCAATATATTGCGGGCTTTTAGTTACCCCAAAGGGGGGCCCAAAGGGCCGCTAGCGGGAGACCTACACCTTTAGGTGTTGCTACACATCTCTGTCTGAAAGCTCAATATATGCCCAAAGGGCACTTTGTGGGCTTAGCGAAGCTAATCTTTGCCGAAAGCGTAGCCCCCTCCGGGCCCCTCTGGGCCGCGCCTGTTAGCTACCCCCCGGAGGGGGGTTGCTAATACACAACGTGCCCTTTGGCCCCTCTGGGCCGCTTCGCGCCCCTTCGGGGTAACTAAGAAGCCGATTATGCGCCTCTCCCACGTTGTTTTCTTGTTAGCAACCCCCCTCCGGGGGTTGCTAATACGCAAAGCCGACGATGCGAAGTATTTAACAATCATATATTGCGTATTAGCTACCCCCCGGAGGGGGGTAGCTAACAAGACGAGGAAGTCCCCAAAGGGGACACATTTTAGTTACCCGGAGGGCTCTGTCCCTCGCTGTAAAGGGCTTTAGGTGCTGGAGCGGTAAGATATTGCCGACCTACACCTTTAGGTGTTGCTGCAAAATTAATAAAAGCTCTTCGTCTATTAGCGAAGCTAATCTTTGCCGAAAGCGTAGCCCCTCCGGGCCCCTCTGGGCCGCTTTGCGGTAAGATATTGCCGACCTACACCTTTAGGTGTTGGACACAACGTGGGAGTGCGAGACAGGAGGGCACGAAAGAAGGGGCAACTAACCCTTTGGGCATATATTGCCCGAAGGGGCCCAAAGGGTTAGTTGCCCCAAAGGGATATATCTTTGCTTAATTTAATATAAACCTTGTATCCAACACCTAAAGGTGTAGCAACATATTATGTCATTGTAGTTAGTTTAAAAACAAAAAGCAAAACAACAAAATTTTATTTAATTTTTATTTTTTACCAGCTGTTTTAGCTGCTGTTTTAGATGCCATTTTAACACCATATTTTGAACGACTTTGAACACGATTTTTTACGCCAGCAGTATCTAAACTACCACGTACAATATGATAACGAACACCAGGTAAATCTTTTACCCTTCCACCACGAACAAGTACAACAGCATGTTCTTGTAAGTTATGTCCAACACCCGGAATATAAGCAGTAACTTCAAAACCAGTTGTTAAACGAACCCTAGCAACTTTACGTAAAGCTGAGTTTGGCTTTTTCGGTGTTACTGTATAAACACGAAGACAAATACCACGTCTTTGTGGACATGATTTTAGTGCAGGTGATTTTGTTTTTTTTGTAATTTTTTTACGTGCAGAACGGATTAATTGTTGAATTGTAGGCATAATAGAGCAAATAAAGCTTTAATCAATTAAAATGTTTTATCTTTCCTCAGTTGACACAAGCTTTTAGCCTTGCCCCTTGTAGACTATATGCCCGGAGGGTTGAGGAAGGTTGGTGCAATATATTACCGCAAAGCGGCCCGAAGGGGCGCAAAGCGGCCCGAAGGGGCGCAAAGCGGCCCGAAGGGGCGCAAAGCGGCCCGAAGGGGCGCAAAGCGGCCCGAAGGGGCGCAAAGCGGCCCGAAGGGGCGCAAAGCGGCCCGAAGGGGCGCAAAGCGGCCCGAAGGGGCGCAAAGCGGCCCGAAGGGGCGCAAAGCGGCCCGAAGGCCCTTTGGCTTTCGCCCCTACGGGGGGACAGAGAAGCGGCCCGAAGGCCCTTTGGCTTTCGCCCCTTCGGGGCCCCTCTGGGGTAATATATTGCCTTTCAGACAGTAATGTGCCCCTTTGGGCATATATTGCCCGAAGGCACATTGCTGTCTGAAAGCTCTCGCACTCCCACGTTGTTTTCGGCAAAGCCGACGACGCAAGACGCCCTTTGGGCATATATTGCGGCTCGTAGGCACATCGCTGTCTGAAAGCTCTCGCAAAGCGAGACGCCCTTTGGCCCGGAGGGTAACTGAAAGCGGACCCCGGAGGCCCTTTACAGCGAGGGCCCTTCGGGCATATATTGCGGACCCCGGCTTTCAGAGAGAGATGCGGCCCGGAGGGGCCACATCAACGCTTTTCCCGCAATATATTGCCCCCTCCTCCTTTCTCTTCCCACAAAGTGCCCTTTGGGCCACATAACCGTCTGAAAGGCATAGGGGCAACGACGCGAAGCCGACTACACAAAGGGCCCTCGCTGTTTCGGTTGGGTTAAAAGGAACGTTAGACTTATAAAGCGGGGGGCATAAGCAATAATTTCTTGTTGTATACTGGTATAACAACATTTTAGTCCTTTAAGCTTTTTATCATAATCAAAATATACTATTTTAAAAGATTCTTTGAGATAATAGCATGGTTGTTTAATAAGATCAGTTGCCCTTTTGGGGCGACTGACTAGCTACGTTACCCCCTTTGGGCATATATTGTGCAACGCACCAACATAATTTCTTTGCTTTGTTTAATATAAGAGGACAAAGCATTTAGCTGTACATGCAAAAATAATCAATATAGTAGTTTAAAAATTAAAAATATTCCACATCAAAAAATAAAGAGTTGTTCTTTTGATCTATTGATTGCCCCAGAGGGCTTTTAGCTCGAAGAGCCCGGAAACGTGCAATATAAGCGCTTTCCCTTTGGGCCCCGAAGGGCCCCCTTCACAGCGAGGGCGTCTTGCTACGCACTTCGTTCGGCCGCAATATATGCCCAAAGGGCCCTCGCGTCGTCGGCTTCTCTGTCCTTCGCTGTCGGAGGGGCCCAGAGGGGCCCGGAGGGGCCCAGAGCTTTCAGACAGAGATGCCTTTCGCCCCTTCGGCTTTCAGACAAAGAAGCGGTAATATAATGTGCGTCGTATCGGCTACGCCGATCCTTGCGCCTGTTAGCTACCCCCCGGAGGGGGGTTGCTAATACACTTCTTTGTCTGAAAGCCAAAGGGCTCCCGCTAGCGGCCCTTTGGGCCCCCTTTGGGGTAACTAAAAAGCCCGCTTCTTTGTCTGAAAGCCGAAGGGGGCAAAGCCGACGAGGATCAGCGTAGCTGATACGACGTCGGCTTTGCCGACGAGCGCAAGAAAGGAGGGGGCTACGCAGGAAGAAAACAACGTGGGAGTCGAAGGGGCCTTTCAGACAAATAAAGTGCATAGCACAATAAATAGCCGCTTCTCTGTCCTTCGCTGTCAGAGGGGCCTGAAACAGCGAGACAGCGAGACAGCGAGGGCCCTTTGGGCATATATTGTGCGTCTTGCGCCTGTTAGCTACCCCCCGGAGGGGGGTTGCTAATACACAACGTGGGAGCGCAAGAAAGAAGAGGCCCAGAGGGGCCCGGAGGGGGGGGCATATATTACGGGGGTCGTCTTCCTGCGTAGCCCCGGAGGGTAACAGATTGCCGAAGCGATAGCGCCCTTTGGGCCCCGGAGGGCCCCTGTGGGCATATATTGTAACTAACTACATATGCCCGAAGGGGCATTGCTTTTGCCCCTTCGGGGCAACGACGGCGCGTAGCGGACCCTCCGGGCCAAAGGGCCCTCGCTGTCTCTTCCCACAATATATGCCCTTTGGGCATATATTGCGTCCAGCACCTAAAGGTGCAGTATGCGCGGTCCCACAACGTGTTCGGCAAAGCCGATGAGGCGCATGGTCGGCTTTGCCGAAAGCTATATATGCCCAAAGGGGGCGAAGCCGACCTACACCTTTAGGTGTTGCTACACCTTTAGGTGTTGGAGGAAGCAGCTGAAGCAGCAACAACGACGGGCTTTAGGTGCTGGAAGGGGGCCGATACATCGAAGCGAGAAACGGAGGATAACTGATTGAGCCTATCCACTTTGGCTTTTAGCCCTTTAGCGGGCTTTCAGTTACTCTTTCAGTTACCCCTTTGGGCTTCTTAGTTACCCCGGCCCCTCTGGGCCCCTTCGGGCACTTTATAGGTCTAAAAGCCCTCGCTGTTTCGGGCCCCTCCGGGCCCCTCTGGGCCCCTTCGGGGTAACTAAGAAGCGGACCCCGGAGGCACATCTCTGTCTGAAAGCTCAATATATGCCCTTTGGGCATATATTGAGCTTTCAGACAGAGATGTGCAGCAACACCTAAAGGTGTAGGTCTATTAGCAAAGCTAACCTTTGCCGAAAGCAACGCTTTTGCCCCTTCGGGGCCCCGGAGAGCAGAGGACAAAGAAGCGAGACGCCCAAAGGGCCCCTTCGGGCATATATTGCGAGCCCCTACGGCCGCTATATATTACCGCAAAGCGGCCCGAAGGCCCTTTACAGCGAGCCCTTCGGGCAATTTATTGCGGCCCGAAGGCCCTTTGGCTTTCGCCCCTTCGGGGCCCCTCTGACAGCGAGGGCCCTTTGGGCCCCCTTTGGGGTAACTAAAAAGCCCGAAGGCCCTTTACAGTGAGGGCCCTTTGGGCATATATTGCGGCCCGGCCCCTCTGACATCTCTGTCTGAAAGCTCTGTCTGAAAGCCGGAGGGGGGGGCATATATTGCCTTTCAGACAGTTATGTGCCCAGAGGGGCCGGGGTCCGCTTTGCGGTAATATATTGACAGTTATGTGCGGCCCGGAGGCCCTTTGGCCCTTTGGGCATATATTGTGGACCCTTCGGGCCAAAGGGGGCCCAAAGGGACCGCGAAGGTGCAACAGCCAATGCCTTTGGGCTAAAAGCAGTGTTGAAAGTTGTTAGAAACTTGTGCTATTAAAAAGAAAAAACAAGAGGATCTGGGAAGAAACGGTTAATTTCAATTAGTAAACCCGCCGTAAATGTAAACCAAACAGTTGCAATAACTGGGGCAGTTGATAGATATGTTTTAAAGTTTTCCATAAAGTTTTATTTTTTATAAAACCTTAAAATAAATAGTAAGTTGCTTTCCAGCACCTAAAGCCCGAAGAGCGGAGGCCCTTTGGCCCGTCCCACAATGTGCCCTTTGGCCCCTCTGGGCCGCTTCGCGGTAATATATTGCGAAGTGTCGTAGCAACCCCCCGGAGGGGGGTAGCTATCCTCGCTATCGCTCGACCATATATTGCGCAATCAGTTACCCTCCGCCCTTTGGCGTCTCTTTACAGTTACCCCGAAGGGGCGCAAAGCGGCCCGAAGGCCCTTTGGCCCCTCTGGGGTAACTGAAAGCGGCCCGAAGGCCCTTTGGCCCCTCTGGGGTAACTGAAAGCGGCCCGAAGGCCCTTTGGCTTTCAGACAGAGAAGCGGCCCGAAGGCCCTTTACAGCGAGCCCTTCGGGCAATATATTGCGGCCCGAAGGCCCTTTACAGCGAGGGCCCTTTGGGCATATATTGCGGCCCGGAGGGGCGCTCGTCGGCAAAGCCGACGTCGCATCAGCTACGCTGATCCTCGTCTATTAGCAAAGCTAATCTTTGCCCCCTTCGGCGTCTTGCTACGCAAGAAAGGAGGGTAACTGAAAGCGGGCAATATATTACCGCTTTTTTGTCCCCCCGAAGGGGCGAAAGCAGACAGTTATGTGGCCCAAAGGGCCGCTAGCTTTGCCCTTTGGGCACGAGCCCTTTGGGCAATATATTGTGGGTGAGCGGCCAAAGGGGCCCCTTTGGGCATATATTGCTTTTGCCCCTTCGGGGCCCCTTCGGGCATATAT
Source organism: Chlamydomonas sp. KOR1 (assembly GCA_036984285.1). Classification (NCBI taxonomy): domain Eukaryota; kingdom Viridiplantae; phylum Chlorophyta; class Chlorophyceae; order Chlamydomonadales; family Chlamydomonadaceae; genus Chlamydomonas; species Chlamydomonas sp. KOR1. The sequence continues at coordinate 26,159 of BQMZ01000442.1, forward strand.
TGCGCTTCGTTCTCTTTGCCCCAAAGGGGCAAACGTAACTGAAAGCCAAAACAGCGAGACAGCGAAGGCTTTCACACCTATAAAGTGCGTTGTTGCCCTTGATTAGCAGCTTTCTCTTGCCCTCGGGGCCCGGGGAGCTAGATGCTCACTACTAAATATTTTAATTTTTTAAAAAAGCAAAGCCCTAAGGCCTCTAAGCTACGCACCCGGAGGCCTTTTTTGGAGATAACTTTCAGGCCGTTTGCGGAGGGTCTTATTGGCTATCTATTCGGGGCCCCTTCTCTCGTGCCCGAACGAAGCGCACTCCCACGTTGTGTCCAACACCTAAAGGTGTAGTATGCGCTATGCGCATAGTCGGCTTTGCGTATTAGCAACCCCCCAGAGGGGGGTTGCTAACAAGAGCTTTCAGACAGAGATGTGCAGCAACACCTAAAGGTGTAGGTCGGCTTTGCGTATTAGCAACCCCCCGGAGGGGGGTTGCTAACAAGAAAACAAAGTGCCCTTTGGGCATATATTGAGACGGCCCCTTCAAGCAATATATTGCGCTTCGTTCGAGTAACTTCCGTTTCAAAAGCCTCCAAGCTGAAAGTTATCTCCAAAAAAGTTAGGATGTCCCCTTGGGAGGCCCTATATTTATTGGGCTTTGCCCAATATAGCTATTAGGCCTGACCCAATGGTTGTGTTAACTGACAATGTAGTAGTAAATTTACACAAAGTACAATACTACTCATTTTTTTTAGTAATTCTTAATAGTCAGTTGGCTCGTCTTATTGGCTTTGCCAATAAGCTTTTAGCTTTTAGAGAGGAAGCAGCTGAAGCAGCAACAACGCCCGCGTCTCCCGCTTCTTTGTCTGAAAGCCGAAGGGGGCAAAGCCGACGACAATATATTACCGCAAAGTGGCCCAAAGGGGGCCCAAAGGGGCCCTTTGGGCGTCTCTTGTTAGCTACCCCCCTCCGGGGGGTTGCTAATACAAAGCGACTACACCTTTAGGTGTTGCGTCGTCGGCTTTGCGTATTAGCAACCCCCCGGAGGGGGGTTGCTAACAAGAGCTTTCAGACAGAGACGTGCAGCAACACCTAAAGGTGTAGGTCGGCTTTGCCGAAAACAACGTGTTTCTCGTGCCCAAAGGGCAAAGCTAGCGGCCCTTTGGGCATATATTGCGTTCTGCTACGCAGGAAGACGAGAGCTTTCAGACAAAAAAGCCGATCCTGGAAAGAGGCGGCATATATTGCTGCCCTCCGGGCTAAAAGGATACTCTATCCTTAGAGGATCTCCGATGCATTGGCCATGAATGGCCAATAGATTTTTTTTTATTGCCCAAAGGGGCCCGGAGGCTTTCAGATCGGCATATATTGCCCAAAGGGCCCCCGAAGGGGCGAAAGCGCGTAGCGGACCCCGGAGGATCCCCAAAGGGGCTGTCAAAAGGGTCAAAAAGCAGAGCTTTCAGCTCTTTGGCCCCTCCGGGGAAAGAGATAGAGGGAGTGACCCCCAACCTGTGGGCCCAAAAAAGGGGTGTGTTCAATGTTTTTGGACAGCATTTATAGATACCTTTACTAAAACAAAAACCCACTATGCCAAATTTTAGTGGTGATCAGCTAAAGCTTCTCCAATGTAAGCACCAGCTAAAGTAGCAAAAACTAATGCTTGAATTGCACTTGTAAATACACCTAATAACATAATTGGAATAGGAATAATTAAAGGAACTAATGCTACAAGAACACCAACAACTAATTCATCTGCTAAAATGTTACCAAAAAGTCGGAAACTTAAAGATAACGGTTTCGTGAAGTCTTCCAGTACGTTAATTGGTAGTAAGAAAGCAGCTGGTTCAACATAACGGCTAAAATAACCTAAGCCTTTTTTGCTAATACCAGCATAAAAATATGAAATTGATGTTAATAAAGCTAAAGCTACTGTTGTATTAATATCATTAGTTGGAGCAGCTAATTCCCCATTTGGAATTTCAATTAAACGATAAGGTAAAAGAGCTCCAGACCAGTTTGACACAAAAATAAATAAGAAAATTGTGCCTAAAAACGGAACCCATTTTAAATAATCTTCTTCACCAATTTGCGTTTTAGCTAAATCACGAATAAATTCAGTTACAAGTTCTGTAAAGTTTTGGAAACCATCTGGTGTCGATTTTAAATCACGATTCCCTAAGAAACTTAAAACAGCAATAATTGCTAAAACAACCCATGAAGTAATTAAAACTTGACCATGTACTTGATAACCACCTAGTTCCCAATAATAGTGCTGACCTACTGAAACTTCAGCAATTTCTAATAAAGGATTGCTGTTAATAAAATTATTCATACAATAAAAAAAAATTTACCCAATTATTGGCAAAATAAAAATATTTTTTAATAATAACAATCTAAAAATTAAAATCAGTTCCCTTCGTATTCGGCTATATATTGCTCCAGAGGGGCTTTATATATCCCTTTGGCAAGCAGTTACCCTCCGGCCCTTTGGCGTCGAGTGTTAGTTAGTTACGTTGGCTTCGCCGATAGCACCTAAAGCCCTTTGGCTTTCGCCCCTTCGGGCCGCTTCTCTGTCTGAAAGCCAAAGGGCCTTCGGGCCGCTTTCAGTTACCCCAGAGGGGCCAAAGGGCCTTCGGGCCGCTTTGCGCCCCTTCGGGCCCCTCTGGGCTTTCAGACAGAGAAGCCGATTATGCGCCTCATCGGCAAAGCCGAACACGTTGTTTTCGGCAAAGCCGACGACCGCGCATACTGCACCTTTAGGTGCTGGAGCGGGACGTAATATATTGCCATAGTGCATAACTAACCCCTTTGGGCTTCTTAATTACCCCGGCCCCTCTGACAGCGTGGGCCCTTTGGGGTAACTAAAAAGCCCGAAGGCCCTTTGGGCATATATTGCGGACCCGAACGAAGCGCACAGCGAGACGCCAAAGGGGGGTAATATATTGCTTCGTTCTCTTTGCCCCTTCTTTCTCTTTCGCCCGCTCCCACTTTCGCCCGCTCCCACTTTGTGTATTAGCTACCCCCCGGAGGGGGGTAGCTAATACACAAAGTGGGAGCGAAGCAAGGAAGGTTGGTGCTTTGCACCAAACAACAACGCAGAGAAACGCAATAAATTGTGTCGTCTCAGTCCATTTGGAGCAACTGATTGCATTTACAACCCTACGGATTGTTTTTCATAAAAATTAATTAGTGCGTTTAGCTTTCTTCTTTTTAGTTGCCTCCCTTCGGGCCCGAAGAGGCTTTGTCTCTATATATCCCTTTGGTGTCTCAATATATTACCCCCTTTGGGCATATATTGCCCGAAGGCCCTTTGGCCCCTCTGGGGTAACTGAAAGCGGCCCGGAGGCCCTTTGGCTTTCGCCCCTGCGGGCCCCTCTGACAGCGAGGGCCCTTTGGGCATATATTGCGGCCCAAACAGCGAGGGACAGAAATGCAATATATTGCCCGGAGGGGCCAAAGGGCCTTCGGGGGCCGCTCGCCTCGTCTTTCGTGCCCTTTGGGCAAAGCGCTCGTCTTCCGTCGGCCCCTTTGGGCCCCCTTCGGCCGCTTTGCGCCCCTTCGGCCGCTTCGCGGTAATATAAAGCGTAGCAGGACGCAATATATGCCCAAAGGGCCGCTAGCGGGAGCCCTTTGGGCAATATATTGTGGGATGCCCCTTTGGGCCCCCTTCGGCCGCTTCTCTGTCTCCCCGAAGGGGCGAAAGCCAAAGGTTAATTTATTAAAGCTTCGCGCCCCTTCGGGGTAACAGATTGCGTAGCCGATACGACGCAATATGTTACTCCGGAGGGGGCTACGCAGGAAGAAAACAACGTGGGAGCGCGAGAAAGAAGGAAAGACAAGCATGTTATTAATACAATTTTAAAGAGAAGAACCTAAACCAACATACGAACCATAGAAGAAAATAGCTAATAAACCAATAGCTAAAGTACCTACAACAGTACCAACAAGCCATAAAGGGATACGTCCAGTAGTTCCAGTATTAGACATAAATAAAAAAAAGGTTTCAGTGTTTATTTTCAAAAAACAGGCCCCGTTCAGCCCCTCCGGGCTCAACCTCGACTAATAGACCAAAGGGGCCCCTTCTCTCTTTTCTTGCGAAGCCCCTTTGGGCCACAATATATTGCCCGAAGGGCTCGCTGTCCCTCGGGGCGAAAGCCAAAGGGCCTTCGGGCCGCGCCCACAACGTGTTTCGGCAAAGCCGACGAGCGCCCCGAGGGTAACTGAAAGAGCCCCTCCGGGGCAATATATAGCCGATACAACGCCCGCGTCTCCCGCTTCTTTGTCTGAAAGCCGAAGGGCTCGCTGTGAAGGGGGCAAAGCCGACGACTTACAGTTACCCCGAAGGGGCGCAAAGCCTTTCAGACAGTTATGTGGCCCAAAGGGCTCCCGCTAGCGGCCCTTTGGGCTTCTCTGTCTGAAAGGATGAGGAGGCATATATTGTGAGCCCAGAGGCTTTCGCCCTTTTGGGGGGACAAAGAAGTAACTAATTGCCCCAAAGGGGGCCCCCCAAAGGGGGCCCGGAGGATGCCCTTCTGGAGATAAGCAATATATGCCCAAAGGGGGGCCCGAAGGGCACGAAAGGCCCCCTTTGGGCATATATTGCTTATCTCCAGAAGGGGTAACTGAAAGAGAAAGCCTCCGGGCCTTTGCTGTCAAAGGGGCCTGGAGGGGGCTGAAAGCCGTTCAAACGGGCTAAAAGCCATACTAATTTTTGAATTAACAACAAAAACAACACAAACCACCTTTACACTACTAGTTGAAAAGTTATAATTTTGTTGTTTACACACAATCTGTTACTTTTTTGTCGTCATCGGCAATATCTTACCCCGGAGGGGGCTACGCAGGAAGAGAACACCTAAAGCCCTTTGGCCGCTTTGCGCCCCTTCGGGGTAACTGAAAGCGCGGTCGTCGGCTTTGCGTATTAGCAACCCCCCGGAGGGGGTTGCTAACAAGAAAACAACGTGTTCGGCTTTGCCGATTATGTGCTATATATTACGTCCCGCTTGCGGGAACCGGAGGGGCTCTGTCTGAAAGCCAAAGGGCTTTAGATGTTGTCGTCGGCTTTGCCGAAAACAACGTGGGAGAGGCGCATAGTTGCCCCTATGCCTTTCAGACAGAGAAGCCCAAAGGGGTCGTTGCCCTTCGGGGCAACTAACCCTTTGGGCCCCAGAGGGCAGTATAAAGGCCCCAAAGGGGGCCCAACGGTTGGTGCTTCTTAGTTACCCCGAAGGCCCTTTGGCCCCTCTGGGGTAACTGAAAGCGGCCCGAAGGCCCTTTGGCCCCTCTGGGGTAACTGAAAGCGGCCCGAAGGCACATCTCTGTCTCATTGGCATAGCCAATGCAGCACCTAAAGGTGCAGTATGCGCGGTCCCACAACGTGTTCGGCTTTGCCGATGAGGCGCATATCAATATATGCCCAAAGGGCACTTTGTGGGCTTAGCCTACACCTTTAGGTGTTGGAAGCTAATCTTTGCCCCCTTCGGGCAATATATTGTGCCCTTTGGGCCCTCTTTGGGCCGCTTTGCTCAATATATGCCCTCCGGGCCCACAAAGTGCCCTTTGGGCATATATAGAGACGCCCAAAGGGCAAAGCAAGCGGGACGTAATATATTGACGCCCAAAGGGCCCCTTCGGGCATATATTGCGAGCCCCTACGGCCGCATCATATAATTACCCCGGAGGGGGCTGTCAGAGGGGCCGGGGTCCGCTTTGCGGTAATATATTGACAGTTATGTGCGGCCCGCTTTCAGACAAATAATGAGCAGACCCCGGCTTTCAGACAGAGAAGCGTACCCTCTGGGCCCGGAGGGGCTGTTACCCGAACGAAGCGCTTCGTATTAGCAACCCCCCGAAGGGGGGTAGCTAACAAGAGACGCCGAAGGGGGGGGGAGGCATATATTGCATAATATATTTAGCAAAAAGCAAAGACTGTGTGTAACATTGTTTTTGGGACTTATCTTTTTAAAGATAAGAGCCTTTCATTAACCTAAAAAGCTGACAAAAGAAAAGACAGTTTTGCGTATGCTTGTGAAGGTCCAGAGGATGGTGCATTTCCCACGGAGGGCCCTTTGGGCAATCAATTGTATCACTACAAGGATAGAACCCGTTCCCCCTCCCTCCTCCGACATCTCTCGGAAAGAAATGTGTTACGTCTCCCGCTTTGCGGGACTTGTTGCTGCTTCAGCTGCTTCCTCGCTGCGTCTCCCTTCGGGCCGCGATATATACCCAAAGGGCCGAAGGGAGACGCTTCTCTGTTACCCCGGCCCCTCTGGGCCCCTTCGGGCCCCTCTGACAGCGAGGGCCCTTTGGGCATATATTGCCGTTCAGGGCCGCTTATTAGTTACCCCGTAGGGGCTCTTCGTCGGCTTCTTAGTTACCCCGGAGGGGCCCAGAGGGGCCCGGAGGGGCCCAGAGGGGCGGGCAATATATTGTGGGACAAAGCGAGACGCCCTTTGGGCAAAGCAAGCGGGACGTAATATATTGAGAAGGGGCCCCTACGGGGCAACGACGACAAAAAAAAGGGGGCTTTATCCCTCGCTGTCGGAGAGAAGTTACCCTCCGGGCTGCTTCCAGCATCTAAAGGGGCGAAAGCCTTTTAGAGAGCTTTTAGCCCTTTGGGCATATATTGTTAACAATATATGCCCAAAGGGCCAAAGGGGGATCTTTTAACTTTTAACAATTACAGAACTAACTCAAAGTAATTTTTTGACTCAGACCTAGCTGATTTAATACATTAATTTAGTGTAAAAAATTTAAAATGTATGTTTATGTTTTTGAGTATCCATAATAAAACTAAAATTGTTATTAGCTTTATTTTTCACGTTATGTTGTCCTTTGAAAATAAAATTAAGATAAAACCCTTGCTTTTTAATTATTATGTGTTACCTAACCCAATATATGCCCAAAGGGGCCCCCTTTGGGGAATGAGATAGCCCTTTGGACATATATTGCCCGGCCCCTCTGGCCCTGAGCTCCGGAAAGCCCTCCGGCCCTGAAGGGGAGCTGATTGTTGTTTTATAAGTATAAACAGTTAAGCAAAATGTTTTTAAAAAAGTGGATGTTAAAAACATTAAAATTAAAATAACAAGCTTCTGCAAAGGAGTATAGTCAGTTTTTTACTTTTTTGGGAATATCTTTTAGACTTTTATGTCATTGTGGCCCCTCCGGGGTAATAGATTGAGACAACCTTCCTCTTGATAGTTAGTTATGCACAATCTGTTACGTTTGCCCCAAAGGGGCAAAGAGAACGAAGCTTCGTCGTCGGCTTTGCCGAGAGCACCTAAAGGTGCTCCCACGTTGTTTTCTTGTTAGCAACCCCCTCCGGGGGGTTGCTAATACGCAAAGCCGACCTACACCTTTAGGTGTTGCTGCACATCTCTGTCTGAAAGCTCTTCGTCTATTAGCGAAGCTAATCTTTGCCGAAAGCGTAGCCCCCTCCGGGGTAACATATTGCCGACGACGCAACACCTAAAGGTGTAGGTCTCAATATATGCCCAAAGGGCACATTGTGGGCTTAGCGAAGCTAATCTTTGCCGAAAACACCTAAAGCCCTTTGGCCGCTTCATATAATTACCCCGGAGGGGGCTGTCAGAGGGGCCCCGAAGGGGCGAAAGCCAAAGGGCCTTCGGGCCGCTTTGCGCCCCTTCGGGGTAACTGAAAGCGCTATGTGCATACTGCGTAGCAGGACGGGCCGCGCCTCGTCAGCTTTGCCGAAAGCAAAGCAGGACACAACGTGCCCTTTGGCCCCTCTGGGCCGCTTCGCGCCCCTTCGGGCCCCTCTGGGCTTTCAGACAGAGAAGCCGATTATGCGCCTCCCACATTGTTTTCGGCAAAGCCGACGACTCCCACGTAGTGGTCGTCGGCTTTGCCGAAAGCAATATATTGCCCAAAGGGGGCAAAGCCGACGAGGAAGTCCCCAAAGGGGACACAACGCGCATACTGCACCTTTAGGTGCTGGAGCGGCCCGGCTTTGCCGAAAGCAATATATGCCCAAAGGGGCCCCTACGGCCGCAATATATTTCGCTTTGTATTAGCTACCCCCCGGAGGGGGGTAGCTAACAAGAGACGCCCTTTGGGCAATATCTTACCCCAGAGGGGCGTCTCGCTATGCGAGAAAGGAGGGGGGGACGTAATATATTGAGAGAAAGCCGGGCAATATATGCCTAAAGGGGCCCGTATATTTATTGTCTAAACCATGGACTACTCTAAAGTTATTTTATCTTAAAAAATTATTGGTTTAAAAAAAGCTTTTACTTTAAAACTTTTAAAAGTAACTTATTAAACATTTTTGTATTCTAAACATCATCGTGTCGCACCCACTTAACCAAATAAAAATTACACCTAATTGACCAAAGTGTGCACTGAATACTTTTCTAGAAATTTCTTCTAGATCACTTGTATGACTATCAAAGTCATGGGCATCTGCGTGAAGGTTCCAAATCCAAGTAGTTGTATTTGGTCCTTTTGACAGTGAACGTGAAAAATGTCCTGGTTTAGTCGGGTAGGTTTGTTGGATTTCCCCAAAGGGGCTCTTTATACTGCCCTCTGGGGCCCAAAGGACTGAAAGCCCTCCGGGCCAAAGGGGGATAGCTAACTAAAACCTCCCAAAGAACCGTACATGCGTTTTTCAACGCATACGGCTCAAGCACTCTAAATTAATATTTTAATACCCCTTTTCCTTATTTAAAAAAGACAATCTCCTTCCCCGGAAGGGGGCATGTATTGTTTTCCAACACCTAAAGCCCTTTGGCCGCTTTCAGTTACCCCAGAGGGGCCAAAGGGCCTTCGGGCTTTTTAGTTACCCCAAAGGGGGCCCAAAGGGCCCTCGCTGTCAGAGGGGCCCCGAAGGGGCGAAAGCCAAAGGGCCTTCAGGGTAACTGAAAGCGCTATGCGCATATTTGTCTCCCCAGAGGGTCCTTTTAGACTTCTCTGTCTGAAAGGTATTGTGCCCCCTTTGGGGCAACTGATTGCGAAGCCAATGCCCCTTTGGGGCCCCCTTCGACAGCCCCCCTTCGGCCCGGAGGGTCCGCATCTCTGTTACCCCAGAGGGGCGCAAAGCGGCCGGAGCTTTCAGACAGAGATGCGGCCGGAGGCCCTTTACAGCGAGGGCCCTTTGGGCATATATTGCCTTTCAGACAGTTATGTGCCCAGAGGGGCCGGGCCGCACATAACTGTCAATATATTACCGCAAAGCGGACCCCGGCCCCTCTGACAGCCCCCTCCGGGGTAATTATATGATGCGGCCGTAGGGGCAATATATGCCTGAAGGGGCCCTTTGGGCGTCGTTGTCCCCTTTGGGGACTTACTCGCTTTGTCCCACAATATATTGCCCGCCCCTTCGGGGTAACTGATTGCCGGGCCGCTCCCACATTGTGTATTAGCAACCCCCCTCCGGAGGGTAGCTAACAGGCGCGGCCCGTATTAGCAACCCCCCGGAGGGGGGGTTGCTAACAAGAGACCTACACCTTTAGGTGTTTCTGCACATCTCTGTCTGAAAGCTCAATATATGCCCAAAGGGCACTTTGTGGGCTTAGCGAAGCTAATCTTTGCCGAAAGCGTAGCAGGACGCAAAGATTAGCTTCCAACACCTAAAGGTGTAGGCTAAGCCCACAAAGTGCCCTTTGGGCATAGATTGACTACACCTTTAGGTGTTGCTGCACCTTTAGGTGCTGCATTGGCTATGCCAATGAGACAGAGATGTGCCTTCAGGGTAACAAAGAAGCGCATAGGGGCAACTATGCGCCTCATCGGCAAAGCCGAACACGTTGTTTTCGGCTTCTTAGTTACCCCAGAGGGGCGTCTCGCTATGTATTAGCTACCATTGGCTTCTCTGTTACCCCGGAGGGGCCCAGAGGGGCCCGGAGGGGGGTAGCTAACAAGAGAAAGGAGGGGGCTACGCAGGAGACGACCGTGCTTCTCTGTCCCTCGCTGTAAAGGGCTTTAGGTGTTCTCTTGTTAGCTACCCTCCGGGCCCTCTGCCCTCCGGGGTAACAGAGAAGCCAATGGTAGCTAATACATAGCGAGACGCCCCTCTGGGCCGCGCCCACAACGTGTTCTCCCGCTAGCGGCCCTTTGGGCATATATTGCCGATTATGCGCCTCATCGGCAAAGCCGAACACGTTGTGGGACCGCGCATACTGCACCTTTAGGTGCTGGAGCGGTAAGATATTGCCGACGACAACAAAAAAGCACCATCCAGGTACCAGGGTATTAATTAAAAGATATAATATTATCAAAAAACTGTTTTATAAAGCACCTACTTTGCTAAAACCGTTTGGTTTTTATAGACTAAAATGTGTTGAAAAGTTTTAAGAATTAAACAGAAAAAAAGCATAATATTAATATTTATTATACAATATTTTGAGTTTTTTCTGCTGCCCGCCAACAAAGACTTCTTTGTCTTTCAGTTACCCTTCGGGCCCCATTGGCGAAGCCAATGGTTGCCCCTTTGTGCCGCTATGCGCTATATATGACCCCCTCCTTTCGTGCCCTTTGGGCCACATAACTGTCTGAAAGGCATCTCTGTCCCTCGCTGTCAGAGGGGCCAAAGGGCCTTCGGGCAATATATGCCCAAAGGGGCCCCTTCGGGGTAACTGTAAAGAGACGCAATATATGCCCAAAGGGGCCCCTCCGGGGTAAGTAAGAAGCCCTGTGCTTTCTCTCAATATATGCCCAGAGGGGCGTCTCAATATATTACGTCCCGCTTGCTTTGCCCAAAGGGCACGAGCGGAGCGGCCCAAAGGCCCTTTGGCCCCTCTGACAGCGAGGGACAGAGATGCCTTTCAGACAGTTATGGGCGCAAAGCGGCTCAAAGCTTTCAGACAGAGATGCGGCCCTTCGTTTAATAAATTAACCTTCGGCCCTTTGGCGTCGAGTGTTAGCTACCCCCGAACGAAGCTTTTTAGTTACCCCAAAGGGGCCCCTCCGGGGTAACTGTAAAGCTTCGTTCGGGTCCGCAATATCTTACCCCAGAGGGGCCCGAAGGGGCCCAGAGGGGCCCAAAGGCTTTCAGACAGTTATGTGCCCGAAGGGGCGCAAAGCGGCGTCGTCTCGTCGGCTTTGCCCCCTTCACAGCGAGGGACAAAGAAGCGGGCAATATATTACCGCAAAGCGGCCCAAAGGGGGCCCAAAGGGCCGCTAGCGGGAGCCCTTTGGGCAATATATTGTGCCCTTTGGCTTTCGCCCCTTCGGGCCGCTTCTCTGTCCCCCCGTAGGGGCGAAAGCCAAAGGGCCTTCGGGCCGCAATATATACCCAAAGGGCCTTCGGGGTAACTAAGAAGCGAGGGACAGAGATGCCTTTCAGACAGTTATGTGCCCAGAGGGGCCGGGTAATCTATGTCCAAAGGGGACCCTCCGGGGTAACTGAAAGAGCCCGGAGGGTCCGCATCTCTGTCTGAAAGCCGGGGTCCGCTTTGCGCCTCTTTGGGCCGCTTCTTTGTCTTTACAGTTACCCCGAAGGCCCTTTGGCTTTCAGACAGAGAAGCGGCCCGAAGGCCCTTTACAGCGAGGGACAGAGAAGCGGCCGAGAGGGGCGCTTTCAGTTACCCTCTGGGCCAAAGGGCGAAACAGCGAAGGCCCGGAGGGTAACTGTTTGTGGGGACTTCCTCAATATATTACGTCCCGCTTGCTTTGCCCTTTGGGCGTCTCTTGTTAGCTACCCCCCTCCGGGGGGTTGCTAATACAAAGCGAGCCCTTCGAAAGGGGGCCCGAAGGGGCCTTTTGGGCGTCGTATCGGCTACGCCGATCCTCGCAATCTATTTCCCGAAGGATTGGTGCATAGCACCAACCTTTGGGCAACATATTGCTTTCGGCAAAGCCGGGCCGCTCGTCGTATCAGCTACGCTGATCCTCGTCAGCTTTGCCCCCTTTGGGCATATATTGCTTTCGGCAAAGCCGACGACTTTTTAGTTACCCCAAAGGGGGCCCAAAGGGCCGCTAGCTTTGCCCTTTGGGCAATATATTGTGTATTAGCAACCCCCCTCCGGGGGGTTGCTAACAGGCGCGGCCCGTATTAGCAACCCCCCGGAGGGGGGTTGCTAACAAGAGACCTACACCTTTAGGTGTTGCGTCGTCGGCAATATCTTACCGCGAAGCGGCCCAGAGGGGCCCGGAGGGGGCTACGCTTTCGGCAAAGATTAGCTTCGCTAAGCCCACAAAGTGCCCTTTGGGCATATATTGAGCTTTCAGACAGAGATGTGCAGCAACACCTAAAGGTGTAGGTCTCCCACTTTGTGGGCTTAGCTTCGCTAACCTTAGCTTCGCTAACCTTTGCCGAAAACAACGTGTTTCTCTTTCCAGCACCTAAAGGTGCAGCAACACCTAAAGGTGTAGTTGCTTTGTATTAGCAACCCCCCGGAGGGGGGTAGCTAACAAGAGACGCCCAAAGGGCAAAGCTAGCGGCCCTTTGGGCCCCCTTTGGGGTAACTAAAAAGCCCGCTTCTTTGTCCCTCGCTGTGAAGGGGGCAAAGCCGACGAGACGAGCACCTTTAGGTGCTCTCGGCAAAGATTAGCTTCCAACACCTAAAGGTGTAGCAACACCTAAAGGTGTAGGCTAAGCCCACAAAGTGCCCTTTGGGCATATATTGATATGCGCCTCATCGGCAAAGCCGAACACGTTGTGGGACTGCGCATACTGCACCTTTAGGTGCTGCATTGGCTATGCCAATGAGACAGAGATGTGCCTTCGGGCCGCTCGCCTCCCGCAAAGCGGGACACAACGTGGGAGCGCCCCTTCGGGCCCCTCTGACAGCGAGGGCCCTTTGGGCATATATTGCGGCCCAAAGGGGGCCCGGAGGGCGTCTCTTTACAGTTACCCCGAAGGGGCGCAAAGCGGCCCGACGGCCCTTTGGCTTTCGCCCCTACGGGGGGACAGAGAAGCGGCCCGAAGGCCCTTTGGCCCCTCTGGGGTAACTGAAAGCGGCCCGAAGGCCCTTTACAGCGAGGGCCCTTTGGGCATATATTGCGGCCCGGAGGGCACGAGCTTCGTTCTCTTTGCCCCTTCTTTCGTGCCCTTCGGGCCCCCTCTGTGTCTCGCTATCGCTCGACCCAAAGGGGCCCCTCCGGGGTAACTGAAAGAGACGGCAAACGTAACAGATTGTGCGAAAGCCGAGTACCCTCCTATTGGCCCCGGAGGCCTTCAGCCCGAAGCCTAGAGGGTAACTGAAAGCAGCCCTTTGGGCCCCTTGGACAGCCCGTTTTGCCCCAAAGGCCATTTACAGCGAGCCCTTCGGGCAATAGATTGCAACTAAAAAGATGCCCGGAGGGTATATTGGCTCATTGGCCTTTCAGCCCAAAGGGCCCACTTTGACAATATATGATATGCCCCCCTCTGGGCGTCTCGCTATGCCTACACCTTTAGGTGTTGCTACACCTTTAGGTGTTGTCCAGCACCTAAAGGTGCAGTATGCGCTATGCGCATAGTCGGCTTTGCCGAAAACAACGTGGGCCCAGAGGGCATATATTGAGGGTAACTGATTGCCCTTCGGCCCCTTTGGCTTCTAAGTTACCCCGAAGGCCCTTTGGCTTTCGCCCCTTCGGGGCCCCTCTGGGCTTTCAGACAGAGAAGCGGCCCGAAGGCCCTTTACAGCGAGGGCCCCTTTGGGCATATATTGCGGCCCGAAGGCCCTTTACAGCGAGGGCCCTTTGGGCATATATTGCGGCGTTGTCGGCAATATATGCCCAAAGGGCCGCTAGCGGGAGCCCTTTGGGCAATATATTGTGCCCTTTGGCTTTCGCCCCTTCGGGCCGCTTTGCGCCCCTTCGGGGTAACTAAGAAGCGAGGGCCCTTTGGGCATATATTGTGGCCCTTTGGGCCCCCTTTGGGCCCCCTTTGGGGACCGCTTTCAGTTACCCTCCGGGGCCCAAACAGCGAGGAATATGTTGTGTCCAGCACCTATAAGGTGCAGTATGCGCTATGCGCATGGTCGGCAATATCTTACCGCTCCAGCACCTAAAGCCCTTTGGCTTTCAGACAGAGAAGCGCGGTCCCACAATGTGGGAGGCGCATAATCGGCAATATATTACCGCAAAGCGGCCCGAAGGGGCGCAAAGCGGCCCAGAGGGGCCAAAGGGCACGTTGTTTTCTTCCTGCGTAGCCCCCTCCGGGCCCCTCTGGGGTAACTAAGAAGCCGACGACCGCGCTTTCAGTTACCCCGAAGGGGCGCAAAGCGGCCCGAAGGCCCTTTGGCTTTCAGACAAAGAAGCGGCCCGAAGGGGCGAAAGCCAAAGGGCTTTAGGTGCTCTCGGCAAAGCCGACCATGCGCATAGCGCATACTGCACCTTTAGGTGCTCTCGGCAAAGCCGACGACGTAATATATTGAGACGCCAAAGGGCGGAGGGCAACTGATTGCAAAGGGGCAGAGGGCCCTTGCTGTTTCGGGGCAAAAAAGGCTGAAAGTACCAATACTTTACAAATAAACTTCTTTAAAACTATTATTAAACTTTTTTTTGTATAATATATTATACAAAATGGTAAAAATGTTTTTTTAATTTAACGTAATGATGAGTTGTTTTTTATTTTCGGCCCCTCCGGGGCAATAAAAGTATGACAATAGCGATTGGTACATATCAAGAGAAGCGTACTTGGTTTGATGATGCTGACGACTGGCTTCGTCAAGACCGTTTTGTATTTGTAGGTTGGTCTGGTTTATTACTTTTACCATGTGCTTATTTTGCAGTTGGTGGTTGGTTAACTGGTACTACTTTTGTTACTTCATGGTATACACATGGTTTAGCATCTTCTTACTTAGAAGGTTGTAACTTCTTAACTGCTGCTGTTTCAACACCAGCAAACAGTATGGCTCACTCACTTCTTTTTGTTTGGGGTCCAGAAGCTCAAGGTGATTTTACTCGTTGGTGTCAACTTGGTGGTTTATGGACATTTGTTGCTTTACACGGTGCTTTTGGTTTAATTGGTTTCATGCTACGCCAATTTGAAATTGCTCGTTCAGTAAACCTTCGTCCATATAACGCTATTGCTTTCTCAGCACCTATTTCTGTATTCGTATCTGTTTTCCTAATTTACCCATTAGGTCAATCAGGTTGGTTCTTTGCTCCAAGTTTTGGTGTTGCTGCTATTTTCCGTTTCATTCTGTTTTTCCAAGGATTCCACAACTGGACTCTAAACCCATTCCACATGATGGGTGTTGCAGGTGTTTTAGGTGCGGCTTTATTATGTGCTATTCACGGTGCTACTGTAGAAAATACACTATTTGAAGATGGTGATGGTGCTAACACATTCCGTGCTTTCAACCCTACACAGGCAGAAGAAACTTACTCGATGGTAACTGCAAACCGTTTCTGGTCACAAATCTTTGGTGTAGCTTTCTCTAACAAACGTTGGTTACACTTCTTCATGTTATTAGTACCTGTTACAGGTTTATGGATGTCTGCGATTGGTGTTGTAGGTTTAGCTCTTAACTTACGTGCTTACGACTTCGTTTCACAAGAGATTCGTGCTGCTGAAGACCCTGAATTTGAAACATTCTACACTAAAAACATCCTTCTTAACGAAGGTATTCGTGCTTGGATGGCTGCACAAGACCAACCACATGAAAAATTAGTATTCCCTGAAGAAGTATTACCTCGTGGTAACGCTCTATAATTTTTTAAAAAGATAATAAGTAAGGATCGGCACCCCAAAGGGGGGCCGATACATACATTTAATAATTCTTACTTATTATTGGATAATATGTTTTTCTGCCCGAAGGGCTTGCTGTGCCCCTTCGGGGTAACTGATTGTGCTGGAGAAGGGGCAAAGCCAACACGTTATTTAACAACCCCTGGCCCCTCTGGGGCCTCGGAGGGTCCTACGGGCAAAATATAAATTATTACAAGATTTGTAATAATTTACTTTTAATTAAGTTAAAATCTTTATTAAGAGTTTAGCGTTTTTCATGGTTTTGACATATTCAAACCTAAAATCGTGAAATAATCTAGCTAGAACATATCTCAATAAGAAGTTAGCACTGCAGAGCAGCTTTACTTCTTTGTCTATCTGCTTCCCCTTTGGGGCCCCTTTGGGCATTTATTGCAGCTTTTAGGCATATAGGCCCAAAGGGCTAAAACCACAATCTGTTACATTTGCCGTCTCGCTGTGTCTTGCTTCGCTCCCACTTTGTGTATTAGCTACCCGGAGGGGGGTAGCTAACAAGAGAAAGAGCTTTCAGACAGAGATGTGCCTCTGGGCTTTTTAGTTACCCCAAAGGGGGTCGGCTACGCCGATCCTCGCTGTAAAAGGCCTTCGGGCCGCTTTCAGTTACCCCAGAGGGGCCAAAGGGCCTCTGGGGTCTTTTTAGTTACCCCAAAGGGGGCCCAAAGGGCCTTCGGGCCCCTCTGGGGTAATATATTGCACCAACAAAGGGCGCGTTGTCGTTGCCCCTTTGGGGCAAAAGCAACGCCCGCTTTACGGCATATATAGCCAAAGGGCCTTTCAGACAGAGAAGCCACGGAGGGGCTCGCGTCGGCCCCTTTGGGCAACTAATTGCGCCCCTTTGGGCATATATTAAGAAGGGGTAAGAAGGGGTAACAGATTGCCCAAAGGGCCCCTCCGGGCAATAGATGCAATATATAGAGAAGAAAGCCCGGCAAGCAGTTACCCCGAAGGGAGAGGGGTAATATTGCCTTCAACCAAACGGCTGAGGCCTTTTAGGGAAAAATCAATAAAAAGTAGATATAATATACTTTAGGGTTTTTTATTAAAATATATAAAAAAATGTTTGTATTTTTAATAACTTGTAGATACATGGAATAATTTTTATTTTACAAACTGCTTATTATCAATGGTGATTTGTAAAATATACTCTTCCAATTAGAACTTTATCGAACACACCTCTCCCCTCACAATCAGTTGCCCCAGAGCGGCCAAAGGGGTCCGGAGGGGGGCATATATTGCCCAAAGTGGAGGGTCCCCTGTGGGGACTTACTCGCTCCCTTGGGCCCGGCACTATATACCCCCACCCCTTCTTTCTTGCGCAGCAAGGAAGTCCCCACTGGGGACAACGACGCACATAACTGTCTGAAAGTTATGTCTTTTTAGTTACCCCGGAGGGGGGGCATATATTGCGGCAATTTATTGTGTCGTAGTTAGTTACAATATATGCCCACAGCCCCTTCGGGCCGCAATATATTGCCCGAAGGGCTCGCTGTAAAGGGCCTTCGGGCCACTTTCAGTTACCCCAGAGGGGCCAAAGGGCCTCTGGGGTCCGCTTTCAGTTACCCCAGAGGGGCCAAAGGGCCTTCGGGCCCCTCTGGGGTAATATATTGCACCAACCAAGGGCGCTATCGCTCGACCATATATTGCGGCCTCCGGGCCCTCGCGTTGTCTCGTCGGCTTCTCTGTCCTTCGCATCCCACAACGTGGGAGTCGAAGGGGCGGGTAATATATAGCGGGCTTTTTAGTTACCCCAAAGGGGGCCCAAAGGGCCGCTAGCGGGAGCCCTTTGGGCAATATATTGTGCCCTTCGGGCATATATTGCGGGCGGGGCGTCGTTGTCCCCCTGTGGGGACTTCCTCGCGTCTCCCGTTTTCAGTTACCCTGTATTGGCTTTGCCAATAAAAAGTAACTAAAAAGCCAATAGATCAAAGGGGCCACCTTGCGGCTTTCAGTTACCCTCCGGGCCCGAAGGGGAAGGAGATAGTGTATAATATTTTCTTTACCTTAGTTTAAGGGGAAGAAAAATTTATTAAACTGTTTAAAATTACCTGTTACAGGTTTTCTTGTTTGAACACACTTTCAGTCTTGATATAGCCCTCTGGGCTTTTTAGTTGCCCCAAAGGGGCCCTACGGGGTCCTCTGGGCTGAAAGCCGTTGCCCCAAAGGGGCAAAAGGGCTGAAAGCCTATGGGCTTTTTAGTTACCCCCTTTGGGCCGCAATATATTGCCCCCCCTCTGCGCCCCTTTGGGGTAAGATATTGCTTTCTTCCTGCGTAGCCCCCTCCTTTCTTGCGCTCATCGGCAATATATTACGTCCCGCTTGCTTTGCCCAGAGGGCGTCTCTTTACAGTTACCCCGAAGGCCCTTTGGCCCCTCTGGGGTAACTGAAAGCGGCCCGAAGGCCCTTTGGCCCCTCTGGGGTAACTGAAAGCGGCCCGAAGGCCCTTTGGCCCCTCTGGGGTAACTGAAAGCGGCATTGGTAGCTAATACAAAGCGAGAAAGAGCGAAGCCTTTCAGACAGTTATGTGCCAAAGGGCACGTTGTTTTCTTCCTGCGTAGCCCCCTCCGGGGTAACTAAGAAGCCGACGACCGCGCTTTCAGTTACCCCGAAGGGGCGCAAAGCGGCCCGAAGGCCCTTTGGCTTTCGCCCCTTCGGGGAGACAGAGAAGCGGCCCGAAGGGGCGAAAGCCAAAGGGCTTTAGGTGCTCTCGGCAAAGCCGACCATGCGCATAGCGCATACTGCACCTTTAGGTGCTGGACGTAATATATTGAGCCCCTCCGGGGCTTCTCTGTCTGAAAGGCCCTTTGGCAATATATACCCCCCCTTCGGGCGTCTCGCTATGCGAGAAAGGAGGGTAACTGAAAGCCGCTTCGCTCAATATATGCCCTCCGGGCCCGCAATATATTGCGAGACGCCCTTTGGGCCCCTTTGGCTTTTGCCCCTTCGGGGGCCGCTTCTTTGTCAATATATTACCGCAAAGCGGCCCGAAGGCCCTTTGGCTTTCGCCCCTTCGGGGAGACAGAGAAGCGGCCCGAAGGCCCTTTGGCTTTCGCCCCTACGGGGCCCCTCTGACAGCCCCCTCCGGGGTAATTATATGAAGCGGCCCGAAGGCCCTTTGGCTTTTGCCCCTACGGGGCCCCTCTGACAGCCCCCTCCGGGGTAATTATATGAAGCGGCCTGTGGGGACTTCCTCAATATATTGCGTCCCGCTTGCTTTGCCCAAAGGGCGTCTCTTTTTAGTTACCCCAGAGGGGGCCCGAAGGGCACGAAAGAGCAAAGCCTTTCAGACAGTTATGTGGCCCGAAGGGGCCCTTTGGGCGTCAATATATTACCACAAAGCTCTTTCTCAATATATGCCCAAAGGGCACTTTGTTTTCAGCAAAGATTAGCTTCGCTAAGCCCACAAAGTGCCCTTTGGGCATATATTGAGAAAGAGCTTTCGCCCCTTCGGGGGCCGCTCTGCTTTCGGCAAAGCCGACGAATATAATGTGCCTTCGGGCCGCTCGCCTCGTCGGCTTTGCCCCCTTCGGCTTTCAGACAAAGAAGCGGGACACAACGTGGGAGCGCCCCTTCGGGCCCCTCTGGGGTAATATATTGCTTTCGGCAAAGCCGACGACGCGTTGTGTCCCCTTTGGGGACTTCCTCACTTTGCCCCCTCCGGGGGGTAGCTAATACAAAGTGAGGAGGGTGACTGTTTGTGGGGACTTCCTCCAACACCTAAAGGTGTAGCAACACCTAAAGGTGTAGGCGTCTCCCGCTTTCAGTTACCCTCCAGGCCGAAGGGGCCCGGAGGGCAACTTTATATTACGTCCCCCCTCCGGGCAATATATGCCCAAAGGGGGTAATATATTGCCCAAAGGGGCCCTTTGGGCAACGAGCGAAGCGACAGCGAGGGACAAAGAAGCCGCAAAGCGGGCGTTGTTGCTGCTTCAGCTGCTTCCTTGCTTCGCAAAAAAGCTTCGTTCTCTTTGCCCCTTCAATATATTGCCCGAAGGGGTAACTAAGAAGAAGGGGCAACCATTGGCAATATATGCCCAAAGGGCACTTTGTGGGCTTAGCGAAGCTAATCTTTGCCGAAAACACCTAAAGCCCTTTGGCCGCTTTGCGGAAATAGCCCCTCCTTTCTTGCGCAGCAAGGAAGTCCCCACTGGGGACAACGACGCACATAACTGTCTGAAAGTTATGGCTTCTCTGTCCTCCGCTCTTCGGGGGGGCATATATTGCGCATAGCCAATGCCCTCTTGCGAGCAATATATGCCCCAAAGGGGACCATATATTGCTCGCAAGAGGGCATTGCCTCAAAGGGGCGCCTTTGGGCATATATTGCAGGCCCGGAGGGTAACTAAAAAGATGCCTTCGGGCCTCCGGGATGTTCCGTCTATCTCTAACAGCCTTCGCTAAAAACTGAAAGTAAATTAGAATTTTTTAACATTAAAAATGAAAAAAAAATTATATTTTAAATATAATCAAAATATTAATAATCAATTAAGTTTTTTTTTAAAAACTTATAAAATAACCAAATTAACTGATGTTCTGGTTAACTTAGATAATATTAAACAACCACACCCCTTTGGCCCGGAGGGTAACAGATTGCCAAAGGGACCAGGTGGCACTTTTATTGAGCCAACTGTAACATCAGAATTATTAACACATAAAAAATATTTAACCTATCGGTTACCATACCCCTTTGGGCCCTTCGTTTCGCAATATATGCCCCCCCCTCTGGGGCCCCTTTGGGGTAAGATATTGTGGGAAGAGATGGCAACTGATTGTGCAGATAAAGAGGCTGGTGCTCTCCCCGAAGGGGCAAAAGGGGGTGCCCGTTTCTCAATATATGCCCCAAAGGGGGCCATGGTGAAACTTATAAAGATAAAACCAACACAACGTACTTATCAATTTCTACAAAATATTTTAACAAAATATTTAACAACAGTTTCTAATGAACACCAGTTGTCGTTGCCCCTTCGGGGCAAAGCGAAGCAGCAACGCCCCTTTGGGCCACAATATATGCCCAAAGGGCCTTCGCTGTCCCTCGGGGCCTTTCAGACAAATAAAGTGCCAACTGACGAAGGTACTTATCATTGGCGAAGCCAATGGTTGCTCCAAAGGCCCTTTGGGCAACTTAAAGCCCCCAAAGGGGGCACCTTCGGGCCCCCTTTGGCAATATATCGAGAGAAAGCCCCGAAGGGGGGGGGCGTTGGTCCAGAGTATCTTATTTTTAGTAAAATAAATGCTAAAACCTTTTTAAGTTATTGGTTAATCCCACTTACGGGGTTAGCAATCTATGGCCCAGGGCTTAATACTACCAAAACTCATCAGACTGAACAGTTGGGTGGTATTTATTCTTTCAATTGTCTTTCGCTTTCGGCTCTCAGCTTGCTTTCAGCCCCTCAGGCATATATTGCCCAAAGGCCTGAAGGGGCGAGGGCTACTTTCAGGCCTTTGGGCAATATATGCCTGAGGGGCGAAAGATATAGTGAAATCCGACAGGCTAACAGCCTCCGTCAGTTGGCACTGACAACTGGCGTCCCAAGTTACTTACAACCACTAACAAATTTGAATGTTTTCTCTGTACAACATGGCAATATATTACCGCTCGTCGGCTTTGCCGAAACACGTTGTGGGCGCCTTTCAGACAGTTATGTGCCCCCTTTGGGCATATATTGCCCAAAGGGGGCCCAAAGTATTAGCTTCGTTAATAAAAGGCCCTTTGGGCAATATATTGCAGGCCTTCCGAGGCCAAAGGGCCCACAAAGAAGCCCTCAAGCATTAGTTAGTGTAGCACCATTAGTCTCACCCAAAATATTAAATACCAATTCCTCTTATATTACCAGTGATAATTGTTTTAAATTATTAGAATCTAAGTTAAGCTTTTATAGGCTGCCCCCTTTCCGGGGCGCCTTTGGTTATCTATTTCGTCCCGCAATATATGCCCAAAGGGGCCCAAAGGGCAACGAGCAAAGCGGCCTTCGGGCCCGTTGTCTTTCAGCCCGTAGTGTCTCGCTTTGTTTCTCCCGCTTGCGGGACGCGAAGCCAAAGACCAATGAAAGCTTTCAGCCCGAACAGCGAGGGCCCGGACAGCGAGGGCCCGGAGGGTTATATATTGCCCAAACAGCGAGGGCCCTATGGCCTTTGGCTTCGCGTCCCGCAAGCGGGAGAAGCGAAGGGGACTTCCTGAAAGCCAATGGGGCCCTTCAGAGCGTTGTACAAACTCAAAAAAATTTTAAAACACTCAATCTTAGCACAATACCAGTAACTAACCAAACATTAGCCTATAAACTTTTATTTAATAATATACAGCCCTCTTGCCCCGAAGGAAAGACAACAAGAATCTATGCCCAAAGGGCTGAAAGGATGCAAGGGACTTATGCGCTTTTTAGTGACCCTCCGGGCCGAAGGGGCGTTGTTGGCAATGTTGACAAAGCCAATTTATTGGTGGAAGCAAATTCAATGGAGGCTTTCAGCCTTTCGCCCCTTTGGGGGGCTCGAAAGGAAGATCTTGCTTATCTCCAAAGAAGCCCTGATTTAGACCTGATTATGTTTATCTTTTCACAAATGGTTAATAATCAAAAAAAAGCAAACTTTTTTAACACAAGAGCAAAAATACAATATCCTTTAAAATTAAAAATTAATTTAAATAAAACAAAAATCCAGCCTTCGTCAGTAGGCACGGCGCAATATATTACGTCGTCTTTCCTGAACGGAGGACAGAGATGGAATATATGCCCAAAGGGGCCCAAAGGGCAACGAGATCCTCGACCAAAGACCCTGCAAAGAAGCTCGAAGGGGGCACAATATATGCCCGGAGGGGCATCTCTGGCTGAAAGCTCTGGGGTAACTGATTGTGCGCAATATATTACCGCAAAGCGGCCCGAAAGGGGCCCCTTTGGGCATATATTGCCCCAAAGGGGCGCAGAGCGGACATTAAGTTTTAAACACCAAAAAATGTTTAAAACCTCTTCACAAACAAGATTAGATTTACAAAAAAAGCGTAAAGCTAAAAAACAAAGATTAGAAACACGACGTCAAAAAAAACGTACACGCTTTTTTCCACGTCCTGTGTGGCTTAGAAATCGCATGTTTTTAACTTTTATAAATAAACGAACATTAGTTAAACTAACTAAGAAAAACATGTTGGCAAAGCCAATAGCTTTTAGAGCGCTTTTTGGTCCTTCGCTCTTCGGTCGAGCGACTCGTGCCCAAAGAGCCTTTCAGCCCTTTGGGCATATATTGCCTTCGAGGCCAGAGGGGCTGAAGGGGCAATTATTAGCTAACAGCCCGGAGGGTAACAGATTGTTTTTTGCAAAAGGAACGTTAGTTAAACTAACAGAGTTGGCACTAAGAACTAATCAAAGGTTTAAAGCTCAAAGCCCTTTGGGCATAGATCGCCAAACTCTAAAAGATAAATTAAACATTTTTAGGCTCGGAGAGGCTAAAGTCTTCAGGCTGAAAGTCGGGCTGAAAGCCATTCTTGACCAAGCCCTCTGGCGAAATAAGTCAACTTTGGTTGAGCGTAAATACCTTGTTAGTGTAACTAACAGTATTGGTTCCCCTCAGGCTTTCGCCCCTTCGGGGGCTTTCAGTTACCCTCCGGGCCAAAGGGCGGAGGGCAACCATCAGTTACCCCAAAGGGGCCCACTATATATTGCCCAAAAGGGCCCCAGAGGCTTTCAGACAGTTATGCGCCCCAGAGGCTTTCAGACAGTTATGTGCCCCAAACAGCGAGGGCCCTTTGGGCTTCTCTGTCTGAAAGGCCCCGAAGGAAAGGATCAGCTTGCCGATACAAGTCCCGCAAAGCGGGAGACGCGAGATTCTTTAACGGCCCCTTTAGGGTCGCCAAAAAAAGCAGTTAATTTTTTATTTAAAAAACAGTTTTTACATAACCTAAAAATCAAAGCAAATTATGTTAATTTTAAAAACCAAAAAACAACAAACCCTGCTCAAATTGATAAAGAAAAAGATAAAGATACAATGTTTCGCGCTTTTTGGATTTGGTTTTATAATAATACAGTAATAAATAAACCAGACCCCCCTTCGAACGACCAAAGGTCTCCTCAATATATGCCCGAAGGGGGGCCGTATTTTTCAAAACAAATGCAAAATGCTTTTAAAGTAACACAATTACACTGGGCATTAAATAAAACAAATATTAATGTGGTTACAGATTATAATAAACGTTATAATCTATGGGGAAGTCAAAAATTACGCAATCAAAGTAAAAATAATAAAACAAAGTATTTAGAAAAACAATTTCGTACAAATTGGGAGCGACTGTTGGCAGAGCCCACTGCCAAATGCATTTTTTTAAATAAAAACTTAAGTAAATTTTACAAAAAAATTAGTAGTAAATTACAACAAAAAACACAAAAATTAAATTATTTAACAACAAATAATATTGCTAAAAACAATCAATTTATAAAGACTAACACAATTAGTTACCCTACCGCATCTCTGTCTGAAAGCAGTTGCCCTCCGGGCCAAAGGGCTTTGGGCCCCGGAGGGCAAGAAAAAGTAGTTAATAAAGGGCCAAATATTAAGAATATTATACAAGTGAACAATGCTTGGTGGGCTTCGTTGCAGCTTTCGCCCCTTCGGGGTAATATAATATTGCAATATATTGTTGAAAGCCTTGGGGGTATTAACCAATTATTAAATACCAAAAATACTGAAATACCTCCAATGAGTAACCAACAAGTATTTATGATTAGTACTATTCTTTTACATTTTTGTGCTGTAGTTTCTTTAATAAGTATTAGTCAAGTCCGCTGTTTTGTTAAATTTCATTTAATTTTATTGTATAAACTTTCAAATTTATATAATACATTAATTAAAAAAATGTCAGAAATGATATCAGCAGTTGGCACTAACTTTCACAATATATTCGTTGCCCAAAGGGGCCCTAAGGGGCTGACGCCCCTTCGAGCAAATATTGCGTTCATGCCGTATTTAAAACAACAGCGAGGACCAAGCAAAGCTATTGGCAAGCCAAGACAAAGGGCCGCTTTGCGGGAATTTAAAGCTAAACCAGTTATCCAAGGGGCAATATATGCCCACAGCTTTCAGACAAAAATGAGCGGAGTGTCTCGCTATCGCTCGACCATATATTGTGCTAGAAATAAATTAGAAAGGTACTTACAATTAACACCTCAGAGCCAATTCCAAACAAATAATAAATTATTAACATTTTTTAGTCTAAATTTACTAAAAAAAGATTTTAAATTATTATCAACTTTTTCAAACAATAAAGGTTCTTATCCCCAAAGCGCATGCTCCTTTGGGCATATATTACCTTGCCAACCTAAAGGGGGGACAAAAGTTAATCTGATTAGTTTGAAATCAGCAATATCTCTTTCGCCCGCTTGCGGGAGCGAAGCAAGAATACCCCGACTCGTCGGCTTTGCCGAAACACGTTGTCCCACAACGTGGGATGGGATGCGAGGGCCCTTTGGGCATAGATTGCATATATATTACCCTCCGGGGCCAATAGCCAATACGAGGGCTAAAAGCCTCCAAAACCCCAAAGGGGTAATATATACACGAGGCCAAACAGCCTTTCAGACAAAAAAGTGGGCCTCCTTTGGGCAATATAAAATGCTAACAACCAAAAAAGATTATCCAATAAAACAACTCAAATATTTTATAACAAAATATACTCTTGGCTTCCCCTTTGGGGCCTTTGGTTTCTCGCTTTGCTCGAACCTTTGGAGTACATTTTATGCCCAAAGGGCTCAAAGGCTTCGGGCTTCCAAAAAAGCAGTCTCACTTCGTCAGTTGGCACTGAATTTATTACTAGTTCGTAACATAATTTTTTATTTAATTGATTTATTTCAATCTGTTGTTTATCTTTTAAAAAGTTTCTTTGAAAAACCCACTGAATTTACTACTAGTTGGATTGCCTTTGGCTTCTTAGTTGAATGGTCATCAGATCTAATAACAATTATCCCAGAAAATGTTGATATTTATATTTGGAATACGTTTTTTAAAACTTCTCGTCTCATACCTTTTTATACAAGTATAAATTATTTAAGTTTTTCAACCGTAACAAATTTATTTAATCCCATGATCTATGGTAATTTTCTCCCGCAAAGCGGGACACAATATATGCCAACCCGCGTCGGCCCCTTTGGGCAATATAATGCGGCAATATATCGAGAAGGGGCAGGGGTTCCAATGTTCTTTTTATTAAGTCATTTATTACAACGTCGTATTTTGTATTTATTTGATACTTTTATCTTTACTATAAGTCACCCTGATACTGATTTAATCCGTCGACAACAAAAAGGTACTTTATTTTGGGATGTTTGGGCAGATTTTTTAGTAACAGCGGCTGATTATTATAACATAAATGTAGCAGCTTTATCAACAATTAAAAATGAACAAAACAGTCTTATTGAAAATATTTCAAATAATTCAAAACAAGAATTTTATAAGTTTTTTTCAAAAAAAACTTATACAAAAAAATTGTTTAATAACCAAATTGCCAGAAACATTCTAATTAAAAAAACACAAACAGTTACCCTGCAGGCTTATTGGCAAAGCCAATTAAATAACGAGAAGGGGCCAGAATCGGTAAATCAATATATCACTTATCAATCGTGGCATAGTCATAACGGAACTAATAATTCAAATGGTGATTTGTTTATTGATTATCATCCACCAAAAGCTTTTTCTCATATTCCAGCAATAAAATATACAAATATTTTACAACAACCACTAGGAACTTTAGTTTGTCAAATATATTCAGGACTTTTTAACAGTAAAATTTCAAAAAATATTTTATTAATTAAACCAAAAATCTTATCAAATTTAAAAACTGCGAAAAATACGGCAATCAGTTCCCCGGCTTTCAGACAAAAAAGAGCGGCCGAAGGGGCTAGTACAGATTATAATATCTTATTAATACAAGCATTAGCAGGTGAAACTGAATTAAAAATTATTACTGATAATGCTCAACGTTATGCTTTAGTGAATCGTGGATTTGCCATTGGAATAAAATTATTACGAGATGTTTTTGATGCAATTGCTTTAAATACACCTTGTATTTTTTTACTACTTGATATTCATGCCATTGGTGAACGCCGACCAATGTTAATTTCTGATTATGGTGGTAAGAATTCTGATGATAATAGTGCATTTAAAGAAGATTTTTTTGCAAGTATACGTGACGAAGTACACGAAAAAAATCAAGTAGTTTACCAACTAACTCGCCATGCACTTACACATTATCAAAAGCCTTTTAAAGGTGATTATTCGCAAATAATTCCTACAAATTTATTTGTTGCCCTGAAGGGGGGTGATTTATTTTTAAAAACTCCTGCTCAAAGTTTGCCATATATTGCCCCGGAGGGGGCGTTGCCCCTTCAACAATCTGTTACCCTCCGGGCCGCAGTAGATGCCCAAAGGGGTGGTCTTAGTTCAAAAAATTTTAAAAATTATTATATTTTATCACATTTACAACTTTTAAAACAAAAGTCAAAAATGTCACCGCCTAGTACTTCACCATTTACAGTATTATTATTAAAAGAAGAGAAAAAATTAAAACCAAATAAAATAGTAGAAGAATTCCCATGGATTGGTTTACCAGCTGAACAATTATCAACAAAACCCCGTACGTCTTATTCAATCCGTGCAAAAGTCTCAATGTTGGCTGAATTATCTTTATCAAATTTATCTGCAAAACTAGACATGATAACAGATTTACTTGTTATTATTGATAGTGTACGAAGTAATAAAGGCTTTGTTGTTTTTGCAACTACTGACACTCCACAAATTTTAGACCCTGCTTTACGTCGTCCAGGTCGTCTTGATGAAACTTTAACATTACCCCTTTGGGGGCCCAATCTTCTAAATACAACAAATTATGAAATCTTTAAATATATTAAACCAAAATTAAACCATAATTTAACATTTATAACTTTTGCAATATTAAATGAAAAACTTTTTTACCCCAAAGGGGCTGTTAGTTTAACTAACGTTCGTCCAGCTTTTATTAATTTTGCAGGATGCGCCATGTCGGCTTTTGCGTCGTTGCCCGGAGGGCAAAGCAATCTATTTCCCGAAGGGGCCCACAACGTGCCCTTTGGGCATATATTGCGGGGGGCAACGACAACTGACAAAGGTACTTACGACCAAAGTAAAAAAGGGCATATATTGTCAAAACTACGACCAAAATTTACAGTAAATGTAAACAATTATAATATGACAATCTCTGCCCAAAGGGCTGAAAGGGGAATATTAAATTATGCTTTAATTTCACACACAAGAAATTTAAAAGAACTTTCAGCCCCCCTTTGGCACGGAGCAGCGAGGCTTTCGCCCCAAGGGACAGCGACTCGTCGGCTTTGCCGAAACACGTTGTCCCACAACGTGGGATGGGACGCGAGGGACAGTTATGTGCAAGTACCAATTCAAAGGGCATATATTGACAATATCTTACCCCAGAGGGGCCGTCGGGCTGGTAAGAAAGTATTAACACATCTCGGAAGGCTATCTCCTTCCCCAGAAGGGGCGAAAGCTGAAAGCCAAAGGGCTCCAAAAGGTCCAAAAAGCAAGCTAAAAGATAGTACGTATTATCAAGTTGGTAAAGCATTGTTAACAACCTACGGGTCCTCACTGTTCCCTGTCGCTTTGCCCTTCGGGCAACGACTAACAGGCCCAGAAGGGCTAAAAGGCCTTTCAGACAGAGAAGCCTTTCAGACAGTTATGCACGATTCTTTACCTTGCCCTCCGGGGCTTGTTAAACAGTTGATGCTTCTTTTTAGTGGTACTATTACCCAATTATTAGCAACACAACAAATTAGTAAATTAAATAATTATTTAGCGCCTTCAGCAATATATGCCCCAAGGGCAGTAAGGGGGGAGCATAAATTATCAGCACTCCCACTTTCAGTTACCCCCAAACAGCGAGGGCCCTTTGGGCTTCTCTGTCTGAAAGGCCCCGAAGGGGCAACGACAACAGATCAAACTCCATTGGGTGTAGGTTCCTTTGGCCTCTCTGGCCCCTTCAGGATTGGTGTAGTCACACAATATATGCCCAAAGGGGCTGTTCGGGGGGAGATGCATAAAAGTTATTTGTATAAAAAAAATTTAATTGTTCCCAAACTTTTAAGTTTTCTGAATAATACTGTTTTAGAACAACCTCCAAGCCCACCATTTTCAAGCCTACTAATACCAGCAAAACGTTTTGAAAATTATAATCGTGTTGTTAACAATAATGTTTTTGGTGATAAAATGGGTCAAAGACAAGCACAAATTACATTTGTTGAAAAATTACAATCTCATATGTCCCACTTCGGAGCAATTTCATTACTTAAAAACAAGACTTCCTCGCTATCGCTCGACCCAGAGGGGACCCTTCGAAGGGGGCCAATAAGAGGGATGAAAGCTCCGGGGTATTCTGATTATCAAACATTTTTAAAAAATATGCCTAATGAACAAAAATTACAAACTGCAACTAATATAAATTGGTATTATCAAAATCGTATTTTAAAACGTCATGGACAATATTTAACAAATCAATGGTGGAATGGTCAACTTTCAGAACATAACACAGAGACTGTGTTTTTAAGTGACATTGATTGGAGATCAAGTTTTATCACAAAGCCTGGGGGGCAACTGCCCCTTCGGGGTAATTTATTGCGAGCAGCAAGGGCCGCAATATATGCCCAAAGGGCCGTTCAGGGGCAAAGCGGGACGGCCCTTGGGGCATATATTGTATCAAAAACAAAAAATTTATATACTTTATCCACGTCTCCCGCAAAGCGGGACCACAACGTGGGAGTCGTTGCCCCTTTAGGGCAAAAGCAATATATGCCCAAAGGGGGCCTTCCGGGGCCGAAAGGGCCCTCGCTGTTTGCTGTCGAGGGGCTAGGAGATACAACAACCTTAGATGTTTTATTGGATTTCCCTGATACTGAGCAATATTATAACCCAAGACAAAGACGCTGGCTGTTAAATTGTGGTGATTGGGATTTTTGGTTTAATTTTGATAGATGCGCTATGACCTCTTCGGGGCCTTTCGGTGCTGGAAGATTGGACAAAGTATCTTCTGAAGAAATAATGTATACATGTATTTTAGAAAGTATTATCCTTACGTATAATTACCTTTATAACAATCTTGAATTATTAGATTTTATTACTACCAAATGTCTAGTTTTCGGAACGTCAGTTCCACAAACAAATTTTAAAACTGAAAATAATTTAGATTTAATATATTCACAAAAAAGATATAATCAGAACTTTGTTCTATGTCTCAAAGAAATCATTTTAACGACAGCTGTAAAACGTTTTTAACTTTCTAGTTACCCCGGAGGTTGGTGCACAATAAATATAAGCCCCTCCTCCGGGGCACATCTCTGTCTGAAAGCTCAATATATTACGTCGTCGGCTTTGCCGAGAGCACCTAAAGCCCTTTGGCTTTCAGACAGAGAAGCGCGGTCCCACAACGTGTTCGGCAAAGCCGATTATGTGCAAAGCACATACTACACCTTTAGGTGTTGGAGGCGCATGGTCGGCAATATCTTACCGCAAAGCGGCCCAGAGGGGCCCAGCGGGGGCTACGCTTTCGGCAAAGATTAGCTTCGCTAATAGACGAAGAGCTTTCAGACAGAGATGTGTAGCAACACCTAAAGGTGTAGGTCTCTTGTTAGCAACCCCCCTCCGGGGGGTTGCTAATACGGGCCGCTCCCACGTTGTGTATTAGCAACCCCCCGGAGGGGGGTAGCTAACAGGCGCGGCCCGGCTTTGCCGAAAGCAATATCTTACCCCAGAGGGGGGCATATATTGCGGCCCGAAGGCCCTTTACAGCGAGCCCTTCGGCGTCTCTTGTTAGCTACCCCCCTCCGGGGGGTAGCTAATACGAAGCTATGCGCCTCCCACGTTGTGGGACCGCGCATACTACACCTTTAGGTGTTGGAGAAAGGAGGGTCCGCTTTAAGTTGCCCAAAGGGCCAAAGGGCCTTCGGGCCCCTCTGACAGCGAAGGCCCTTTGGGCATATATTGCGGCCCGGCCCCTCTGACAGCCCCCTCCTCGCTATGTATTAGCTACCCCCCTCCGGGCCCCTCTGGGGTAACTAAGAAGCCGATACGACGCCCGGAGGGGCGCGATATATACCCAAAGGGCCTACGGGGGGCCCGAAGGGTAACTGATTGTGTTTGCCCTTTGGGCACGAAGAGCGGCTCTGGGCCCCAGAGGGCAAGATAAAGTATTGCCTCTTTGGGGCCCCTTCTCTCTCTTTCTTGCGAAGCAAGGAAGGTTGGTGCTTCTTAGTTACCCCGAAGGGGCGCAAAGCGGCCCGAAGGGGCGCGAAGCCTTTCAGACAGTTATGTGCTATCGGCGAAGCCGACAAAGCGGACCCTCCGGGCCCGGAGGGGACAACAACGCCCGCGTCCCACTACGTGGGAGGCGGCATATCTTGCGGCCTCCGGGCCAAAGGGCCCTCACTGTTTCGGGCCCCTTTGGCCCGGAGGCCGCAAGATATGCCCAAAGGGCCCTCGCTGTTCCGGGCCCCTTTGGCTTTCAGACAAAGAAGCGCAATCAGTTACCCTCCGGGCTGAAAGCAAACAGCGAGACAGTGAGACAGCGAGACAGCGAGGGCTTTCAGACAGAGAAGTGCGTCGTTGCCCTCTCGCATTGGCCCCTTTGGCGTTGCCCCCGTAGGGGCTCAATATATTACGTCCAGCACCTAAAGGTGCAGTATGCGCTATGCGCATGGTCGGCTTTGCCGAGAGCACCTAAAGCCCTTTGGCTTTCAGACAGAGAAGCGCGGTCCCACAACGTGTTCGGCTTTGCCGATGAGGCGCATGGTCGGCTTTGCCGAAAGCAATATCTTACCCCAAAGGGGCCCTAGAGGGGGGGCATATATTGCGGCCCGAAGGCCCTTTGGCCCCTCTGGGCCGCTTCTCTGTCTGAAAGCCAAAGGGCCTTCGGGCCGCTTTGCGCCCCTTCGGGGTAACAGTAAAGACAAAGAAGCGCCCCTTCGGGGTAACTGATTGCCGCTTACCCTTTGGGGTAACTAAAAAGAAGGGCTTTCAGACAGAGAAGCGCATCAACGAAAGGCAATATATGACGGAGGGGCAGAGGGCTTTGGGACAGCAAGGGACATATATGAAGGGCACCTTTCGGGGCCGGGCCAGGGGTACATCCACTACAAAGGGACCCTGTGTTTATTTATAAATAACGATATGCGCATAGCGCATACTGCAAAATTAATAAAAGCTGGAAATTATTATTTAAATGTTTGTGAAATTATAAAAAATTAATGTTATAATAAATTTACTATTCTTTTGTTACAAAGAAATTCCCCCAAAAGGGAAAATTGTTTTTTAAATTATTGTTATATGATTGGCCCGAAGGTGCTCATACAGCACCCCCTTACGGGTTCTTTGGGGCCTCCGAGCTAACAATGTTTAATTTTTTGTTTTTAACCAACAAAACGCAATGACCCCTTTGGGCCGTGTCGGCCCCTTTGGGGCCCGCTCATTAAATAAGGAGAAGGGTAGTTGGTTAACATACTATAAAGTTGTTTTATATAACTTTATCTATTAAATAATATTTAATTTTTGTTTATTTTTTGGCCCTAAGGGCTCTCTTCGTCGTTGCCCCTTTAGGGCAAAAGCAATATATGCCCCCTTCGTTCTCTTCCAGCACCTAAAGGTGCAGTATGCGCTATGCGCATGGTCAGCTTTGCCGAAACACGTTGTTTTCTCCCGCTAGCGGGACGCAAAGCCGACTATGCGCCTCCAACACCTAAAGCCCTTTGGCTTTCAGACAGTTATGTGCTTTGCACATAATCGGCAATATATCCCCAAAGGGCACGTTGTTTTCTCGTGCCCAAAGGGCAAAGCTAGCGGCCCTTTGGGCATATATTGCCGACGACTCCCACGTAGTGGTCCCGCAATATATTGCCCAAAGGGGGCAAAGCCGACGAGGATCAGCTACGCTGATACAACGCGCATACTGCACCTTTAGGTGCTCTCGGCAAAGCCGACGACGCAACACCTAAAGGTGTAGGTCGGCAATATATGCCCAAAGGGCACGAAAGGAGGGTAACTGAAAGCACTTTATAGGTCTGAAAGCCTTCGCTGTCTTGCAATATATGCCCGAAGGGGCAACGCAGGAAGAGGATTTGTATAAATACCCCCTTAGGAGGCCATCGATTTTAGATAGAGGGGCCGGGGTAACTAAGAAGCCTCCGGGCCAAAAAGGCCGACGCCTTTCAGACAAAAAAGCCCCTTCGTTGTGGCCCCTACGGGCCCGAAGGCTTTGGGCATATATTGAGATGCCCCTTCCAGGCAAAAGAGCAAATAAAGCCTTCGTTCAGGGGCCGAAGGTCCTAAAGAAAATAGATAAGGTAATTAAATATTATTTAAAATACAAGTTAATAAATATCTAAAAAAGTGCAATAACGTTAACATGTTTGGCTGTTGGCTATCTGCTACCCTTCTTTTGGTTCTATTGGCCCCTTTGGGCCCCGAAGGGCATATATTGAAGGGCCCCCTTTGGCGTAACTAAAAAGCCCTTTGGGCCGCCTTGTCTCTATATATTGCCCCAAAAGGGGCCCAAAGAAAGGAAGCAGCTAAAGCAGCTACAACGAAAGGCAATTTTAAGAAGTCCAATGCTGGGTGTCCTTTTCGGACATCCAACAACTAACGTTCTTTTTGTACAAAGATATTAAAAGACCTTTTTTTGCTTTTTTGTTTTACAGCCCCCGAAGGGCAATATATTACATCCCCCCACTCCGGGCTTCTTAGTTACCCCGGAGGGGCGCAGAGCCTTTCAGACAGTTATGTGGCCCAAAGGGCCCTCGCTGTCAGAGGGGCCGGGGTAACTAAGAAGCCCACAGGGGCCCCGAAGGGGCAACTATGCGCCTCTCCCACGTTGTGGGACAACACCTAAAGCCCTTTGGCTTTCGCCCCTTCGGGGGGACAGTTATGTGCTTTGCACATAATCGGCAAAGCCGAACACGTAGTGGGACGCGCTTTCAGTTACCCCGAAGGGGCGCAAAGCGGCCCGAAGGCCCTTTGGCCCCTCTGGGGTAACTGAAAGCGGCCCGAAGGCCCTTTGGCTTTCGCCCCTTCGGGGCCCCTCTGACAGCCCCCTCCGGGGTAATTATATGAAGCGGCCAAAGGGCTTTAGGTGTTCTCGACGTTGCGTCATCGGCTTTGCCGAAAGCATAGCGGGAGACAACGTAATATATTGTGCAAACTGATGGCAAACGCCTGGTGACCTCCCCGAAGGGGCGAAAGGTAGATAACAAAGCATTAGGTTTTTAACTTGTAAGGAAGCCCTTTGGGCAATATATTGTGGAAACACTTTTTAATGGAACACTAACAGTAGGTGGTCGTGACCAAGAAACGACTGGTTTTGCTTGGTGGTCAGGTAACGCTCGACTAATTAACCTATCAGGTAAACTTTTAGGTGCTCACGTAGCTCATGCTGGTCTAATTGTATTCTGGGCTGGTGCTATGAACTTATTTGAAGTAGCACACTTCGTACCAGAAAAACCTATGTATGAACAAGGTTTAATTCTTTTACCACACATTGCTACTTTAGGTTATGGTGTAGGTCCAGGTGGTGAAGTAATTGACACTTTCCCATACTTTGTATCAGGTGTTTTACACTTAATTTCTTCAGCTGTTTTAGGTTTTGGTGGTGTTTATCACTCACTAATTGGTCCTGAAACATTAGAAGAATCATACCCATTCTTTGGTTATGTTTGGAAAGATAAAAACAAAATGACTAACATTTTAGGTTACCACCTAATTATTTTAGGTTTAGGTGCTTGGTTACTTGTTTGGAAAGCTATGTATTTTGGTGGTGTTTATGATACTTGGGCACCGGGTGGTGGAGACGTTCGTGTAATTACTAACCCAACAACAAATGCAGCTGTTATCTTTGGTTACCTTCTAAAATCTCCTTGGGGTGGTGATGGTTGGATTTGTAGTGTTGATAACATGGAAGATATTATCGGTGGTCACATTTGGATCGGTACTCTTTGCATTTTAGGTGGTATTTGGCACATTTATACAACTCCATGGCCATGGGCACGTCGTGCTTTCGTATGGTCTGGTGAAGCTTATTTATCATACAGTCTTGGTGCAATTTCTGTAATGGGCTTTATTGCTTGTTGTTTCTCTTGGTTTAACAACACAGCTTATCCTAGCGAATTTTACGGTCCTACAGGTAAATCTTCAGTGCCTGGGTAGATTGAAAAATCTACAATAATAAAATGGGTGAATTGCAAAAAAAGCATTTGTTATGCCAATTTGCAACGAAACTTACTAAATTGTGTACAATATATTGCCCAAAGGGGGGCCAAAGGGCCAATAATATGTTATTAGTAAGCACGTTCAACGACTAGAAGGATTAAGTTGCACATACTACACCTTCCACGAGTGCCCAAAACTTATATTTTTGTGTAAATTTTACAATACAATAAGTTATGACATAGTCTGAACTTTAGAGAAAATCTAAAGAAAATTAGAGATAAAGAGCTCTAATAAATTAAAGGAGCCCCTTCGGAGTAATAAAAAAGGTTGGCCTGGGCCAAGGTGACAACGGCAGCTTTAAAAAAAGCCATCAACTTTCGTCGTTGCCCCTTTGGGTCTGCTAATCGGTTGGATATTTATATAATTACAGCCTTTTTTATGCCCTTTCAGGGCCGCATCCCTGTCTGAAAGCCGGGGACTGATTGTGCGTCTTATTGGCTTTACCCCCCGCTTTGCGGCATATAAAGTGCTATGCACTTTATATGCCGCAAAGCGGGGGGTAACAGATTGCACCAACCTTTAATATTAACAATTTGCCTGAAGCAAGTCAATCACAAGCATTTACATTCCTTGTACGTGACCAGCGTTTAGGTGCAAACGTTGCTTCTGCACAAGGTCCAACTGGTCTTGGTAAATATTTAATGCGTTCACCAACAGGTGAAATTATTTTTGGTGGTGAGACTATGCGTTTCTGGGATTTCCGTGGCCCATGGTTAGAACCTCTACGTGGTCCAAATGGTTTAGATTTAAACAAACTAAAAAATGATATTCAACCATGGCAAGAACGTCGTGCTGCTGAATATATGACACACGCTCCTTTAGGTTCATTAAACTCTGTAGGTGGTGTTGCTACTGAAATTAACGCAGTTAACTTTGTTTCTCCACGTTCATGGTTAGCTACATCTCACTTCTGTTTAGGTTTCTTCTTCTTTGTTGGTCACTTATGGCACGCAGGTCGTGCTCGTGCAGCAGCAGCTGGTTTTGAAAAAGGTATTGACCGTTTTGACGAACCTGTACTTTCAATGCGTCCTTTAGACTAAGGGCTTTTTTAGCGTCTCAATATATTACCGCAAAGCGGCCCGAAGGCCCTTTGGCCCCTCTGGGGTAACTGAAAGCGGCCCGAAGGCCCTTTGGCCCCTCTGGGGTAACTGAAAGCGGCCCGAAGGCCCTTTGGCTTTCTCGTGCCCAAAGGGCCCCTTCGGGCCCCCTCTGGGCCGCTTTGCGCCCCTTCGGGCCGCTTTGCGGTAATATATTGAGACGCCCTTTGGGCATATATTGCGGCCCGAAGGGGCGCGTCGTTGCCGTCTCGAAGAGCTATGCGCCTCCAACACCTAAAGGTGTAGTATGTGCTTTGCACATAATCGGCAATATATTACCGCAAAGCGGCCCGAAGGGGCGCAAAGCGGCCCGAAGGGGCGCGAAGCGGCCCAGAGGGGCCAAAGGGCACGTTGTTTTCGGCAAAGATTAGCTTCGCTAAGGTTAGCTTTGCTAATAGACAACCGCGCTTCTCTGTCTGAAAGCCAAAGGGCTTTAGGTGTTGTCGTCTCCTGCGTAGCCCCCTCCTTTCTCTTGTTAGCTACCCCCCTCCGGGGGGTTGCTAATACATAGCGAGACGCCCCTCTGGGCCGCGCCCACAACGTGTTCTCCCGCTAGCGGCCCTTTGGGCATATATTGCCGATTATGCGCCTCCCACGTTGTGGGACCGCGCATACTGCACCTTTAGGTGCTGGAGCGGTAAGATATTGCCGAAAACAACGTGGGAGAGAAAGAAGGGGCCCCTTTGGGCAATATATTGTGTTTGCCCTTTGGGCACGAAGAGCGGCCTTTGGGGCCCCTGTGGGCATATATTGCTTTTGCCCCAAAGGGGCCCCTTCGGGCATATATTGCGCTTCGTTCACTTTGCCCCTTTGGGGCAAACGTAACTGATTGCCAATATGCGCAAAGTGAGTATGCTCCAAAGGAGCATGCCCTTTGGGCATATTGGCAATCAGTTACCCCAAAGGTTGGTGCCCCCTTCGGGCCCGGAGGGTCCGCTATGCGCTATATATTACCGCAAAGCGGCCGAAGGGGCGCAAAGCGGCCCTTGGGGGCGCTTTGCGGCCCGGAGCTTTCGCCCCTTCGGGGGCCGCAAAGCGCCCCTTCGGCCGCAATATATACCCAAAGGGCCTTCGGCCGCTTTGCGCCCCTTCGGGGTAACTAAGAAGCGGACCCTCCGTCCTTTGTCCCCCCGAAGGGGCGAAAGCCGGGGCCGGGGTCTTTTTAGTTACCCCAAAAGGGGCCCGAAAGGGCAACGACGCAATATATTACCGCAAAGCGGCCCGAAGGGGCGCAAAGCGGCCCAAAGGGCCCTCGCTGTCTCGCTGTCTCGCTGTTCCGGGGTAATGTATTTCACCAACCTTCCTCGACCCAAAGAGGGTGTGCGAGTGTGCAATGGTTAATCTGTATTAAGTTACAAGTCACATAAATTAACTACTTATGGGATATTCGCTATGAGAAGTTATTAAGGTAATGGAGAATGAAAAAGCTCCA
The DNA here is from genome assembly GCA_036984285.1 of Chlamydomonas sp. KOR1. NCBI lineage: Eukaryota > Viridiplantae > Chlorophyta > Chlorophyceae > Chlamydomonadales > Chlamydomonadaceae > Chlamydomonas > Chlamydomonas sp. KOR1. The sequence continues at coordinate 63,594 of BQMZ01000442.1, forward strand.
CAGCTCAGGTCAAGCTGTAAGTCAATGGCTTACCCCAAGGGGAAATCCAAGGGGGCCGCAATCTATTACCGCAAAGCGGACCCTCCGGGCCGAAGGGGCAAGCGGGACGAAATATAATGCCATTAAAACATTTATCACAACAGGCCTGGTAAACCTGGTTGGAGGTAGATGTGAGACAAAAGTAGAGAAGGATGAAACCCTTAAGGGTTGAAACAGAATCATTATTAGTCGTTTAGGAACTAACCTCAAGAAATCATGAGAAGGGATACGCTAGCCATTACTCAGTACCTTCGAGTATATGGAAGACTCGCAGCCCCCTGGTTCAAACGTTGCCACTTCGGTGGGATGAGTTGGATTCACAGTGTATAAAACCAGTAGACAACTACTGGAAAGAAGTGAAATGAATTGCTGCCTCCTAACTCTACTTTATAGATTACCCAAAGGGGCCTTAATAAAACACACTATGATGGCTAACCTTCCCCTAGACAATAGGGAAATATGCCAGAAGAGGCCTCAAAAGGTTGTTTAACTGATAGAGGCCAGTTGGGACAAGATCTCAGATAAGAAGGACTTATTCTGCATAATGCGCAGTTGGCCTTTTAAGGGGGAAAAAACTATTTGCAGTGCAACTATGTTAATAAAAATGTCTCGATGGAGAGCCGTATGCACTGTAAGGTGCACGTCCGGTTCGGGAACGAGTGGTTGATTGAAAGCTTGGCCATTTAGTTTCGATAATATATAGAAGGGGCTAGACAGAATCAAAAAAAAATGATAAAATGTAAAATAATTGAGCTCCTAAAAAAGTCCCTCCAGGACCCGGAGGTTCGTTGGCTTCCAACACCTAAAGGTGTAGTATGCGCGTTGTATCAGCTACGCTGATCCTCGTCGGCTTTGCCCCCTTTGGGCAATATATTGCTTTCGGCAAAGCCGACGACCACTACGTGGGAGTCCAGCACCTAAAGGTGCAGTATGCGCTATGCGCATGGTCGGCTTCTTAGTTACCCCAGAGGCCCTTTGGGTATATATTGCCTTTCAGACAGTTATGTGCGTCGTTGTCCCCAGTGGGGACTTCCTTGCTGCGCAAGAAAGAAGGGGGCTACGCAGGAAGAAAACAACGTGTTCGGCTTTGCCGATTATGTGCTTTGCACATTTTAGTTACCCAAAGGGCTTTAGGTGTTGGAGGCGCTTATTTGTCTGAACGGGCGAAGCGAGCTTTTAGAGAGAGACGCTTTTACTGTCTCTGGGCTAAAAGCCTTGCCTTTTTAGTTACCCCCCTTCGGGGCCCCGGAGGAGGCTAAAGGATTATCAAACAATGTAAAATGGCGGGCGTAGCCAAGTGGTAAGGCAGTGGATTGTGACTCCACCATTCGCGGGTTCAAACCCCGTCGTTCGCCTTTAATTATAACCCTATATAGTACCCCCTTTGGGCTTCTTTGGAGGGTTTTATTGGCCTTCTCTAAGGGTCCCCAAAGGGGACTTCCTCGCTATATGCCCCCCCCCTCCAGGCGTCTCAATATATTACGTCGTTGCCCCTTCGGGGCAAAAGCAATATATGCCCAAAGGGGCCCAAAGGGCGTCTCAATATATTACCGCAAAGCGGCCCGAAGGGGCGCAAAGCGGCCCGAAGGCCCTTTGGCTTTCGCCCCTTCGGGGAGACAGAGAAGCGGCGCGGAGCGGCCCAAAGGGGCAACCATTGGCTTCGTCTATTAGCGAAGCTAATCTTTGCCGAAAACACCTAAAGCCCTTTGGCCGCTTCATATAATTACCCCGGAGGGGGCTGTCAGAGGGGCCCCGAAGGGGCGAAAGCCAAAGGGCCTTTGGGCCGCTTTGCGGTAATAGATAGCGCGGTCGTCTATTAGCAAAGCTAACTTTAGCGAAGCTAATCTTTGCCGAAAACAACGTGCCCTTTGGCCCCTCTGGGCCGCTTCGCGCCCCTTCGGGCCGCTTCGCGCCCCTTCGGGCCGCTTTGCGCCCCTTCGGGCCGCTTTGCGGTAATATATTGCCGATGAGGCGCATAGCCAATGGTAGCTAACAAGAGCCCCTACGACAGCGAGGGACAGAGATGCGGCCCTTCGGCCCCTTTGGGCATATATTGCGGGCCCAAAGGGGCCCACAGGGCCCTCGCTGTCTGGAGAGGCAATCAGTTACCCTCCGGCCCGGAGGGTAACTGATTGCGAGGATTGTAGAGAAAATATATTACCCCCGAAGGGTAACTGAAAGAGGATCCTCTAAGGATAGAGTATCTCAATATATGCCCACAGGGGCCCTCCGGGGCCCAGAGGGCTGAAAGGATCCTGATAGTACCCCTTCGGGGTAATATATTTTTTCTACGATCCATTGGCCTTGGCCAATACATCGGAGGATCTCCGATGGAGCATCTCGCGTCCCGCTTTGCGGGAAAGAGTGCTCGATCCTTTTAGCCCGGAGGGTAACTAATTGCATATATTCACAAAAAGTAACTGATAGCTAGACTTGTCAAAACTTTTTTTTTATTGTATAATATACCTAGAATAAATTAAAAACAATTTTTTGTGTAAATCAAGCCGGGATAGCTCAGTTGGTAGAGCAAAGCATTGAAAATGCTTGGGTCACCGGTTCAAGTCCGGTTCCTGGCAGTTATTTTTGCCCCGCCCCTCCGGGGCCCCTTTGGCCGCTTTGTGTTATATATGTCCAAAGGGTCAATATATTACCCCGGAGGGGGGCATATATTGTGTTAAACAAACACAACACAGTACAAAATGGCCTTAGTGTCGATTCTCAATCTTCTTTTTTGTCTAGAATATTAAATATTTTAAAAACTTAAATATATGTCTCATATCGTTAAAATTTACGATACTTGTATTGGTTGTACTCAGTGTGTTCGTGCTTGTCCTTTAGATGTATTAGAAATGGTTCCATGGGATGGTTGTAAAGCTAGTCAAATGGCATCAGCTCCTCGTACTGAAGACTGTGTTGGATGTAAACGTTGTGAAACAGCTTGTCCTACTGACTTTTTAAGCGTTCGTGTTTATTTAGGTTCAGAAAGCACTAGAAGTATGGGCTTAGCGTACTAATTTAAGCCATTAATCTAACAATCAGTTCCGTTGTCCCTCTGGTTGGTGCGAATGCACAATATATGCATATGCCCAGAGGGGCCCCTCTGGCCCAGAGGGTCTGCAATATATGCCCCCCCGAAGAGCGGAGGACAGAGCTTTCAGACAGAGATGTCAGAGGGGCCCTTTACAGCGAGGGACAGAGATGCAATATATTGCCCGAAAAGCTCGCTGTAAAGGGCCTTCAGGGGCCGCTCATTATTTGTCTGAAAGCGTGCCCTTCTTTTTGCCCCAAAGGGGCCCCTTTGGGCATATATTGCGAAGCGAGACGCCCTTTGGGCAATATCTTACCCCAGAGGGGCGTCTCGCTATGCGAGAAAGGAGGGGGGGACGTAATATAATGTGCCCAGAGGGGCCCGGAGGGGCGCAATATATGCCCCCCCCCCTCTATTGACATAAAAGTCAGAGGGGCCCGGAGGGGCGAAAGCCAAAGGGCGGAGGCCGCACATAACTGTCTGAAAGGCCCTCGTAGGGGCTCGCAAAGCGAGAGCTTTCAGACAGAGATGTGCCCTTTGGGCAACGCGTCGTATCGGCAATATATTACCGCAAAGCGGCCCAGAGGGGCCCCGGAGGGGCTCGCTTTGTATTAGCAACCCCCCGGAGGGGGTAGCTAACAATAGACGCCCAAAGGGCAAAGCAAGCGGGACGTAATATATTGAGACGGCAACGACGTAATATATTGCCCCGCTAGTCTGGAGGGTAACCTTCGCTGTGATTTTACGAGCAAATGTAACCTTCGTTTTCGCCCCGAAAGGGGTGCAATTTTTTATTGGCTTGTTTTTTTGATTTAGTCTTTTATTGTTTTTGGTGTAAAATTTGTATTATCTTTATAGTTACCTCGGAGAGCCCAGAGGGGGCACTTTAAAAAATAGAAGGTTATCAACTATATACGCCCAAAGGGGCCCCGGTGGATGGTCCTTCAAGCAGTTACCCTCCGGCCCGTCGTCGGCTTTGCCGAAAACAACGTGCCCTTTGGCTTTCAGACAGAGAAGCGAAGGCCCTCCGGCCCAGAGGGTCCGCTTTCAGTTACGTTTGCCGTTGTATCAGCTATATATTGCCCCGGAGGGGCTCACTATGTTTTAGTTAGTTATGCGCTATGGCAATATATTGCCCGAAGGGCTCGCTGTGAAGGGCTTTAGGTGCTATCGGCGAAGCCGACGTAACTAACTAACAAGACAGCGAAGGCTTTCAGACCTATAAAGTGCCCAAAGGGCCAAAGGTTAATTTATTAAAGCTTCTCTGTCTGAAAGCGCAAAGCCTTTCAGACAGTTATGTGCCCAGAGGGGCCGGGGTAACTAAGAAGCGAGCCTCTCTGGGCCCCTTTGCCCTGGAGGGTAACTGATTGCCGATACATACGAAGGGGGGGGGGTATATATTGGGCAATCAGTTGCCCCAAAGGGGCCCGGAGGGGCATATGTTGCGTTGTTGTTTGGTGCAAAGCACCAACCTTCTTTGCTTCGCAAAATATGCCGCGTCTCCCGCTTCTTTGTCTGAAAGCCAAAGGGGCCCCTTTGGGGCAACGACACAATATATTGCCCAAAGGGCTCGTGCCCAAAGGGCAAAGCTAGCGGCCCTTTGGGCCCCCTTTGGGCCGCTTTGCGGTAATATATTGTCGTTGGCTTTGCCGAAAGCAATATATTGCCCGCCCCTCTGGGCCCCTCCGGGGTAACTAAGAAGCCGACGAGGAAGTCCCCAAAGGGGACAACGACGTCGGCAATATATGCCCCCCCTCCGGGGTAACTAAAAAGACATAAAAGTCGGAGGGGGCTACGCAGGAAGACGAGCGGGCCCAAAGGGGCATCCTGCATCGGCAATCTGTTACCCTCCGGGGCCCCTTCGGGGCAACGAGACGAAAGAGAGAGAAGGGGCTTCTCGCAATCAGTTACCCTCCGTGCCCGGAGGGGGCCCCTTTGGGGCAACGACGAGAATACCCAAAGGAGCAATATATACCCTCCCCCCTTCGACTCCCACGTTGTTTTCTTCCTGCGTAGCCCCCTCTGGGCCCCTCCTTTCCAGCACCTAAAGGTGCAGTATGCGCTATGCGCATATCTTGTTAGCTACCCCCCTCCGGGCACATAACTGTCTGAAAGCCTCCGGGGTAACAGAGAAGCCAATGGTAGCTAATACATAGCGAGACGCCCCTCTGGGGTAAGATATTGCCGACGACGCGAAGGACAGAGCTTTCTTCAGATATTGCCACGAAGCGGACCCCAAAGCGGCCCGAAGGGGGGGGGCCCTTTGGGCATATATTGCACCAACCTTCTCTGTCCAAAGAAGTGTTATTTGTTATGTTTTTCAATCCTGCTTATTATTAAAGTAATTTCTAGCCATTACTCGTAAGTTGACTCGTCTTAATCTATTGCCCCCCGAAGGGGCTAACATTATATGCCCCCCCCTTTCGGGCCCTTTTGACTTTTATGGAGAACTATATATTATTCCCTTTTGGCCCGGAGGGTCCGCTCTGCTCAATATATGCCCTCAGGGCCCGCAATATATTGCCCAAAGGGGCAACCATTGGCTTCCAACACCTAAAGGTGCAGCAACACCTAAAGGTGTAGGTCTCTTGTTAGCAACCCCCCTCCGGGGGGGTTGCTAATACGGGCCGCTCCCACATTGTGTGTTAGCTACCCCCCTCCGGGGGGTTGCTAATACACAATGTGGGAGCGGCCCGGCAATCAGTTACCCCGAAGGGGCGGGCAATATATTGTGGGACAAAGCGAGGAAGTCCCCAAAGGGGACACAACGCGTCGTCGGCTTTGCCGAAAGCAATATATGCCCAAAGGGGCACAAAGGGCGTCAATATATTACCGCAAAGCGGACCCCAGAGGCCCTTTGGCCCCTCTGGGGTAACTGAAAGCGGACCCCAGAGGCCCTTTGGCCCCTCTGGGGTAACTGAAAGCGGACCCCAGAGGCCCTTTGGCTTTCGCCCCTTCGGGGAGACAGAGAAGCCTTTCAGACAGTTATGTGGCCCAAAGGGCACTTTGTGGGCGTCTCTTGTTAGCTACCCCCCTCCGGGGGGTTGCTAATACGAAGCTATGCGCCTCATCGGCAAAGCCGAACACGTTGTTTTCGGCAAAGATTAGCTTCGTTAAGGTTAGCTTTGCTAATAGACGACCGCGCAATATATTACCGCAAAGCGGCCCGAAGGGGCGCAAAGCGGCCCAAAGGGGCGCAAAGCGGCCGAAGGGCTTTAGGTGTTGTCGTCTCCTGCGTAGCCCCCTCCTTTCTCTTGTTAGCTACCATTGGCTTCGCCAATGGTAGCTAATACATCGCGAGGATCGGCGTAGCCGATACGACGCCCCTCTGGGCCCCTCCTTTCTCTTGTTAGCTACCATTGGCTTCGCCAATGGTAGCTAATACATCGCGAGGATCGGCGTAGCCGATACGACGCCCCTCTGGGGTAAGATATTGCCGACGAGGAAGTCCCCAAAGGGGACAACGACGTCGGCAATATATGCCCAAAGGGCCTTCGCTGTCGGAGGGGGCTACGCAGGAAGACGAGCGCAAGAAAGGAGGGGGCTACGCAGGAAGAAAACAACGTGTTCTCTTTCAAGGATCGGCGAAGCCGATCTCTCCCACGTTGTTTTCGGCAAAGCCGACCTACACCTTTAGGTGTTGCTGCACATCTCTGTCTGAAAGCTCTTCCTGCGTAGCAGGACGCAAAGCCGACTATGCGCATAGCGCATACTGCACCTTTAGGTGCTGGACGCAACACCTAAAGGTGTAGTCGCTTTGTATTAGCAACCCCCCGGAGGGGTGTAGCTAACAAGAGACGCCCAAAGGGCAAAGCTAGCGGCCCTTTGGGCTTCTCTGTCTGAAAGGATGAGGCGCATAGTTGCCCCTGAACGGAGGACAGAGATGGAATATATTGCCCTCCCCTCAGGGCGTCGTAGGGTAACTGAAAGACGCCCTTTGGGCATATATTGCCAAAAAAGCCTTCGGCCCCTTTGGGGCAAAATGTAACAGATTGAAGCCGGCCAGTGGGGGGTTAGCCGGGAGGGGCTAAAAGTTATTAGATTATAAGGTTAAACAGGATTTTTGATTTGAATTTTTTATTATTTTATGTTAACAATCACAAGTTACGTAGGTTTACTAATTGGCGCTTTAGTTTTTACTTTAGGTATTTATTTAGGTCTTTTAAAAGTAGTAAAATTAATTTAATTTTTATTTTATAGACATAAGGCTATATAAATTGAAATTGGCAATATATGATTGTTAAATACTTCGCAGGTCCAGGCCCCTTCTTCTTAGTTACCCCTTCGGGGCCCCTTTGGGCATATATTGCCCGAAGGGCCGCAATATATGCCCCCCCTCTGGGCCCCTTTGGGGTAAGATATTGCTTTCTTCCTGCGTAGCCCCCTCTGGGCACATAACTGTCTGCTTTCGCCCCTTCGGGGGGACAAAAAAGCGGTAAGATATTGCCGACAACGTAATATATTTAGGAAGCAGCTGAAGCAGCAACAACGGCAACAAAGACTAATGTTATTTGCTCGTCCGCTCCTGCGCTTGTTCCGTTAGTTACCCCCTTCGGGGCACGGAGCGGCCCGGACAGCGAGGGCCCTTTGGGCATATATAGCGGCCCTTTGGGCCCCCTTTGGGCATATATTGCCCAAAGGGGGCCCAAAGGGCCTTCGGGAGAAAGCTTCGTTCTCTTTGCCCCTTCTTTCCAGCACCTAAAGGTGCAGTATGCGCTATGCGCATATCTTGTTAGCTACCCCCCTCCGGGGGGTTGCTAATACATAGCGAGCCCCTCCGGGGCAATATATTGCAGCAACAACGGCAAACGTAACAGATTGCGCAATATATTACTGCAAAGCGGACCCCGGACAGCGAGGGACAGAGATGCTTCTTAGTTACCCCGGAGGGGCCAAAGGGCGGAGGGTCCGCTTATTAAATAAGGAGAAGGGCCGCACATAACTGTCTGAAAGGCCCCCGTAGGGGCTCGCAAAGCGAGAGCTTTCAGACAGAGATGTGCCTTCGGGCAATATATGCCCAAAGGGGCACATTACTGTCTGAAAGGCATCTCTGTCCCTTGCAATATATGCCCAAAGGGCGTCGGCTTCGTAGTTACCCCGGAGGGGCCCAGAGGGGCCCGGAGGGGCCCAGAGGGGCGTCGTATCGGCAATATCTTACCGCTCGTCGGCTTTGCGTCCCGCTAGCGGGAGAAACACGTTGTGGGCGCGGCCCAGAGGGGCGTCTTGCGTCCCACTACGTGGGAGTGCAAGAAAGGAGGGGCTCGCTATGTATTAGCAACCCCCCGGAGGGGGGTAGCTAACAAGATATGCGCATAGCGCATACTGCACCTTTAGGTGCTGGAAAGGAGGGGCCCAGAGGGGCGGGCAATATATTGCGGCCCCCGAAGGGGCGAAAGCCAAAGGGCACGTTGTTTTCTCGTGCCCAAAGGGCAAAGCTAGCGGCCCTTTGGGCCCCCTTTGGGCCGCTTTGCGGTAATATATTGTCGTCGGCTTTGCCGAAAGCGTCTCGTGCCCAAAGGGCCCCTTTGGGCACGAGACGCTTTCGGCAAAGCCGACGACACAACGTGGGAGCGCGAGAAAGACGACGCCGCATCTCTGTCGTCTCGCAATATATGATATATGCCCGAAGGGGCCCTTTGGGCACGAGAAAGCCAAAGGGCCTTCGGGCCGCATCTCTGTCTGAAAGCTTCGGGCCGCAATATATACCCAAAGGGCCTTCGGGCCGCTTTGCGGTAATATATTGCGGCCCTTGCTGTCTCTTCGTGCCCAAAGGGCAAACACGTTGTTTTCTCGTGCCCAAAGGGCAAAGCTAGCGGCCCTTTGGGCCCCCTTTGGGGTAACTAAAAAGTCCGCAATATATTGCCCGCCCCTTCGACTCCCACGTTGTTTTCTTGTTAGCAACCCCCCTCCGGGGGTTGCTAATACGCAAAGCCGACGATGCGAAGTATTTAACAATCATATATTGCCGACGAGACGACGGGCTTTAGGTGCAATCAGTTATCCCGAAGGGGGCCCAAAGGGCCTCACTGTCTTCGGGGCGCGAAGCGGGCCCAAAGGGGCCGACGTAACTAACTACGACAGCGAAGCTCGCTTTTTAGTTACCCCAGAGGCCCTTTGGCTTTCTCGTGCCCAAAGGGCCCCTTCGGGCATATATCATATATTGCGAGACGACAGAGATGCGGCCAGAGGCCCTTTGGCGTCTCGCAATATATGCCCCCCCCCTCCTTTCTCCAACACCTAAAGGTGTAGTATGCGCGGTCGTCGGCAATATATGCCCAAAGGGCCGCTAGCTTTGCCCTTTGGGCACGAGAAAACAACGTGCCCTTTGGCCCCTCTGGGCCGCTTCGCGGTAATATATTGCCGATGAGGCGCATAGCTTTGTCGTCGGCAAAGCCGAAAGCAATATATTGCCCGCCCCTCTGGGCCCCTCCGGGCCCCACGTTGTTTTCGGCAAAGCCGACCTACACCTTTAGGTGTTGCTGCACGTCTCTGTCTGAAAGCTCTTCCTGCGTAGCCCCCTCCGGGGTAACATATTGCCGACGACGCAACACCTAAAGGTGTAGGTCGGCTTCTTAGTTACCCCGGAGGGGCCCAGAAGGGCCCAGAGGGGCCCAGAAGGGCCCAGAGGGGCCCGGAGGGGCCCAGAGGGGCCCGGAGGGGCGGGCAATCTATTGCTTTCGGCTTTGCGTCCTGCTACGCAGGAGACGAGACGCTTTTGCCCCTACGGGGCAACGACGCAAAGCGCTCCCACGTTGTTTTCGGCAAAGCCGACGACGCGAGCCCGGAGGGCATATAATGTGTAACTAACTACAACGCCCGCTTTGCGGCATACATTGAGCAGAGGCCCCTTGGGGCACCCTTTGTGGGCCGAAGGCCTCCTCGACTTTGTTGGTAACTAAAAAGGCAATATATAGACTTGTTTTTTTTCTAAATTTATAATATATTTAAATATAAATACGTTATTTAATCTTCAGTAGCTCAGTGGTAGAGCGATCGGCTGTTAACCGATTGGTCGTAGGTTCAAGTCCTACCTGGGGAGTTTTTAAAAACAAAGTCAACGCTTTTAAAAGCACTTTAACTTTTTAGTTACCCCAAAAGGGGGCCTAAAGTATTAGCAAAGAGAATAAAGGGGTTAAAATGTAACCCCTTTGGCGTCTCTTTACAGTTACCCCGAAGGGGCGCAAAGCGGCCCGAAGGCCCTTTGGCCCCTCTGGGGTAACTGAAAGCGGCCCGAAGGCCCTTTGGCTTTCGCCCCTTCGGGGCCCCTCTGACAGCGAGGGCCCTTTGGGCATATATTGCGGCCCGAAGGCCCTTTACAGCGAGGGCCCTTTGGGCATATATTGCGGCGTCTCACATCCCACAATATATTGCCCAAAGGGCTCCCGCTAGCGGCCCTTTGGGCATATATTGCGTATTAGCTACCCCCCGGAGGGGGGTAGCTAACAAGACGAGCGCTTTGCCCAAAGGGCACGAGAGAACAGCGAGGTACAGAGATGCGGCCCGAAGGCACATCGCTGTCTGAAAGCTCTCGCAATATATGCCCGGAGGGGCCCCTTCGGGGCAACGACCCCTTTGGGCATATATTGCGGCCCGTCCTGCTACGCAGGAAGAGCTTTCAGACAGCGATGCTTCTTAGTTACCCCGGAGGGGCCAAAGGGCCTTCGGGGGCCGCTCATTATTTGTCTGAAAGTGTGCCCTTCTTTTTGCCCCAAAGGGGCCCCTTTGGGCATATATTGCGAAGCGAGACGCCCTTTGGGCAATATCTTACCCCAGAGGGGCCCGGAGGGGGGGACGTAATATAATGTGCGTCCCGCTTGCGGGAGCAGAGCGGCCCTTCGGCCTTTTGTCTTTCTCTTTCTCTTTCCGCAATATATTGCCCGCCCCTCTGGGCCCCTCCGGGCCCCTCTGGGCCCCTCCGGGCCCCTTTGGGCCCCTCCGGGGTAACTAAGAAGCCGACCTACACCTTTAGGTGTTGCGTCGTCGGCAATATGTTACCCCGGAGGGGGCTACGCAGGAAGAGCTTTCAGACAGAGACGTGCAGCAACACCTAAAGGTGTAGGTCGGCTTTGCGTATTAGCAACCCCCCGGAGGGGGGTTGCTAACAAGAGCTTTCAGACAGAGACGTGCAGCAACACCTAAAGGTGTAGGTCGGCTTCTTAGTTACCCCGGAGGGGCCCAAAGGGGCCCGGAGGGGCCCAGAGGGGGCTACGCAGGAAGAAAACAACGTGTTTCTCTTTCTCGCTTTGTATTAGCAACCCCCCGGAGGGGGGTAGCTAACAAGAGACGCCCAAAGGGCAAAGCTAGCGGCCCTTTGGGCATATATTGCGGGTGAAGCGAGAAACCGTGCCAACTTATGCGCAATCTGTTACCCCGAAGGCCCTTTGGGTATATATTGCGGCCGAAACAGCGAGACAGCGAGGGCTTTCAGACCTATAAAGTGCGTCGTTGCCCCTATGCGCAATATATGCCCCCCCTCCGGCTTTCAGACAGAGAAGCCATAACTTTCAGACAGTTATGTGCCCGAAGGCCCTTTACAGCGAGCCCTTCGGCCCGGAGGGTCCGCTTTGCGGTAATAGATTGCGGCCCGAAGGGGCCCCTTTGGGCATATATTGCCCGAAGCTTTCAGACAGAGATGCGGCCTCCGCCCTTTACAGCGAGGGCCCTTTGGGCATATATTGCGGCCTCCGGGCCCGGAGGGGGGGGGCAATATATTGCAGGAGACGAAAGAGAGAGAAGGGGCCCCGAAGGGGGCAACGACGACGAAGAAGTGCGGAAGACAGATAAGGGAGGGGGGCTTTTAGAGAGACATCTTTGTTGGCATAGACAAAAAACTTTTTTTATGTTATTTTAGAGTAAGGAAAAATTTTTATTTTGTTTTAGTTTATGTCACTGTTTAGGTCCTATAAAAGCTAAAGGCCCTATTTTTCCAAAAGTTTGGTTAACTTTTTTGATATGCGCATAGCGCATACTACACCTTTAGGTGTTGGAGTATTTTTCACTCAAGCAGGGTAGAGCAGTCTGGTAGCTCGTGGGGCTCATAATCCTGAGGTCGCAGGTTCAAATCCTGCCCCTGCCATTAATTTGTTAATTATAACACTCCCCTTTTTCCTTAGCCCCAAAACAGCGAAAAAGATATAGGTCTCCCTCCACTTTGGGCATATTTTGCAAGGAAGTCCCCACATTATATGCCCAAAGGGCTCTTTACAGTTACCCCTGAACGGCCGCTTCTCTGTCGTTGCCCCCGTAGGGGCTTGCAAAGCGAGAGCTTTCAGACAGAGATGTGCCTCCGGGCCGCAATATATGCCCAAAGGGCGTCTCTTTACAGTTACCCCGAAGGGGCGCAAAGCGGCCCGAAGGCCCTTTGGCTTTCGCCCCTACGGGGGGACAGAGAAGCGGCCCGAAGGCCCTTTGGCTTTCAGACAAATAATGAGCGGCCCAGAGGGGGCCCGAAGGGGCCCTTTGGGCGTCAATATATTACCGCAAAGCGGACCCCAGAGGCCCTTTGGCCCCTCTGGGGTAACTGAAAGCGGACCCCAGAGGCCCTTTGGCCCCTCTGGGGTAACTGAAAGCGGACCCCAGAGGCCCTTTGGCTTTCGCCCCTTCGGGGAGACAGAGAAGCCTTTCAGACAGTTATGTGGCCCAAAGGGCACTTTGTTTTCTTCCTGCGTAGCCCCCTCCTTTCTTGCGCTCATCGGCAATATATGCCCAAAGGGCCGTTAGCGGCCCTTTGGGCATATATTGCCGATGAGCGGTAAGATATTGCCGACGAAGAGAAAGAGCTTTCAGACAGAGATGTGCCTTCGGGCCGCTTCTCTGTCCCTCGCTGTCAGAGGGGCCAAAGGACCTTCGGGCCCCTCTGACAGCGAGGGACAGAGAAGCGGCCCGAAGGCCCTTTGGCGTCTCTTGTTAGCTACCCCCTCCTTTCTTGCGCAGCAAGACGCACTTTATAGGTCTGAAAGCCCTCGCTGTTCCGGGGTAACAGAGAAGCCAATGGTTGCCCCTTTGGGCCACATAACTGTCTGAAAGGCAATATATGCCCAAAGGGCCCTCGCTGTAAAGGGCCTCTGGGGTAACTGTAAAGCTTCGTTCGGGTAACAGCGCTTTGGGCCACATAACTGTCTGAAAGGCATCATATAATTACCCCGGAGGGGGCTGTCGTAGGGGCTCTTCCCACAAAGTGCCCTTTGGGCCCCCTTTGGGCCGCTTTGCGCCCCTCTGGGGTCCGCTTTGCGGTAATATATTGACGCCCTTTGGGCAAAGCAAGCGGGACGTAATATATTGCCCCCGAAGGCCCTTTGGCCCAAAGGGGCGTTGCTGCTACGCTTTGCCCCGAAGGGGCAACGCCTTTTATGTCTGAAAGCGTTGCCCTCTCTTGTTAGCTACCCCCCTCCGGGGGGTTGCTAATACATAGCAAGACGCCCCTCTGGGCCCCTTCGGGCCGCTTTGCGCTTTCAGACAAATATGCGCATTTTAGTTACCCCGGAGGGGCTATTCGTTGCCGTCTCTCGTCGGCAATATGTTACCCGCCCCTCTGGGCCCCTCCGGGCACATAACTGTCTGAAAGGCGCCCACAACGTGTTTCTCCCGCTAGCGGGACGCAAAGCCGACGAGCGCTTTCAGACAGAGAAGCCGACCTACACCTTAGGTGTTGCTGCACCTTTAGGTGCTGGACAAAGCGAGAAAGAAGGGGCCCCGGAGGGTAATATATTGCGGCCGAAGGGCTTTAGGTGCTGGAAGGGGCCCCTCCGGGCATATATTGCGAGATGGCAAACGTAACAGATTGGGCTTTGTTGGAATTGATTGAGCCTTTGGGGCAGCTGATTGAGGCACTTGAGCGTACGCCTAACAACTGGCGTTCTTATCTCCAACACACTTTAAAAAAAAACTTGCAAAAAAAATAAAAATAAAGTATAATAATAATTGTTAAGAATCCCAGACTACAAAATACTTTAATATTAAAGTAGGCCCATAACTCAGTCGGTAGAGTGATTGCCTTACAAGCAATAGGTCATCGGTTCAAGTCCGGTTGGGCCTAAACATTGACAATGCCTTTTAGGGCAAGCCCCTTCCGGTCCCCCAGAAGGGTTATACAATATATGCCCCCCTCCTTTCCAGCACCTAAAGGTGCAGCAACACCTAAAGGTGTAGTCAATATATGCCCAAAGGGCACTTTGTGGGCTTAGCGAAGCTAATCTTTGCGTCCTGCTACGCTTTCGGCAAAGATTAGCTTCGCTAAGCCCACAAAGTGCCCTTTGGGCATATATTGAGCTTTCAGACAGAGATGTGCAGCAACACCTAAAGGTGTAGGTCTCTTGTTAGCAACCCCCCTCCGGGGGGTTGCTAATACGGGCCGCGCCCACAACGTGGGAGCGGCCCGGCAATCAGTTACCCCGAAGGGGCGGGCAATATATTGTGGGACAAAGCGAGGAAGCCGCTGAAGCAGCAACAACGCGTGGTTGCTGCTTCAGCGGCTTCCTCCAACACCTAAAGGTGTAGGCTATGCGCTTCGTTCTCTTTGCCATCTCTTCCCGCGTTGCTTTTGGCAAAGCCGACGACAGAGCTATGCGCCTCATCCTTTCAGACAGAGAAGCCCAAAGGGCCGCTGGCTTTGCCCTTTGAGCGTCAATATATTACCGCTTTTTTGTCTGAAAGCAGACAGTTATGTGGCCCAAAGGGCACAATATATTGCCCGAAGGGGGCAAAGATTAGCTTCGCTAAGCCCACAAAGTGCCCTTTGGGCATATATTGAGAAAGAGAACACGTAGTGGTCCAGCACCTAAAGGTGCAGCAACACCTAAAGGTGTAGGTCTATTAGCAAAGCTAACCTTAGCGAAGCTAACCTTTGCCCCCTTCACAGCGAGCCCTTCGGCTTTCAGACAAAGAAGCGGGAGACGCGCAATAAATTACATCCCGCAATATCTTACCCCAGAGGGGCGCAAAGCGGCCAAAAGGCTTTAGGTGTTGTCCAGCTTTTATTAATTTTGCAGTATGCGCGTCTCCCGCTTCTTTGTCTGAAAGCCGAAGGGCTCGCTGTGAAGGGGGCAAAGCCGACCATGCGCCTCATCGGCAAAGCCGAACACGTTGTTTTCGGCAAAGCCGACGACCGCGCATACTGCACCTTTAGGTGCTGGACCACTACGTGGGAGTCGTCGGCTTTGCCCCCTTTGGGCAATATATTGTGCCCTTTGGCCCCTCTGGGCCGCTTCGCGGTAATATATTGCCGATTATGTGCAAAGCACATACTACACCTTTAGGTGTTGGAGGCGCATAGTCGGCTTTGCCGAAAACAACGTGGGAGAGAAAGAAGGGGCAAACGTAACTGAAAGCGGGAGCACCTTTAGGTGCTGGAAGGGGGTAACTAAAAATATGCCCCAAAGGGGGCCTTCCGGGGCCTCTATTGCGAGAAGAAAGGCGTTGCTTTATTTGTCCTCACAACGAAACGCGTTTTTTGCTTGTGAGTTTTTATAAGATGTACCAATTAAAATGTATGAGTCATAACAAGAATTTCTCGTTAATTTGTGGCATTACTTTACAACCTTTTTAACACAGGGATGATTTTTTATTTGACAAATCTGTATTTGTATCCCCCCGGAGGGAAGCCTTTGTTCATATATTGAACTAAACAATATAAAATCGTTATTTACTTTATATAAGATTTAAACAATTGGACCGCCGTTCTTAGATATTAGTTGGTTGTAGACACCCCGAAGAGCCCCGTATATTGCAATATATACCCCCCTTCGGGCGTCGTATCGGCTTCTCTGTCTGAAAGCCCAGAGGGGCCCAGAGGGGCCCGGAGGGGCCCGGAGGGGCTCGCTATGTATTAGCTACCATTGGCAATATCTTACCCCAGAGGGGCCCGGAGGGGGGTAGCTAACAAGATATGCGCATAGCGCATACTGCACCTTTAGGTGCTGGAAAGGAGGGTAACAGAAAGCCGCTTCGCTCAATATATGCCCTCCTTTCTCTCCCACGTTGTTTTCGGCAAAGCCGACTATGCGCCTCCAACACCTAAAGGTGTAGTATGTGCTTTGCACATAATCGGCAATATATTACCGCGAAGCGGCCCAGAGGGGCCAAAGGGCACAATATATTGCCCAAAGGGGGCAAAGCCGACGACTCCCACGTAGTGGTCCAGCACCTAAAGGTGCAGTATGCGCGGTCGTCGGCTTTGCCGAAAACAACGTGTTCGGCTTTGCCGATGAGGCGCATGGTCGGCTTTGCCCCCTTCACAGCGAGCCCTTCGGCTTTCAGACAAAGAAGCGGGAGACGCGCATACTGCAAAATTAATAAAAGCTGGACAACACCTAAAGCCCTTTGGCCGCTTCTTTGTCTCCCCGAAGGGGCGAAAGCCAAAGGGCCTTCGGGCCGCTTTGCGCCCCTTCGGGCCGCTTTGCGGTAATATATTGCGCGGTCGTCGGCTTTGCCGAAAACAATGTGTTCGGCTTTGCCGATGAGGCGCATAGCTTCGTATTAGCAACCCCCCGGAGGGGGGTAGCTAACAAGAGACGCCCACAAAGTGCCCTTTGGGCCACATAACTGTCTGAAAGGCTTCTCTGTCTCCCCGAAGGGGCGAAAGCCAAAGGGCCTCTGGGGTCCGCTTTCAGTTACCCCAGAGGGGCCAAAGGGCCTCTGGGGTCCGCTTTGCGCCCCTCTGGGGTCCGCTTTCAGTTACCCCAGAGGGGCCAAAGGGCCTCTGGGGTCCGCTTTGCGGTAATATATTGACGCCCTTTGGGCCCCTTTGGGCATATATTGCTTTCGGCAAAGCCGACAACGCCCAGAGGGTAACTGATTGTGGGGACTTCCTCCAACACCTAAAGCCCTTTGGCCGCAATATATGCCCCCCCTCTGGGCCCCTCTGGGGTAAGATATTGCTTTCGGCAAAGCCGACGACGTAATTTATTGCGCGTTGTGTCCCCTTTGGGGACTTCCTCGTGCCCGAAGGGCAAAGCAATATATGCCCAAAGGGGGCAAAGCCGACCTACACCTTTAGGTGTTGCTGCACCTTTAGGTGCTCTCGGCAAAGCCGACGACGAAAGCAAAGCGGGACGCAATATATGCCCAAAGGGCCGCTAGCTTTGCCCTTTGGGCGTCTCTTGTTAGCTACCCCCCTCCGGGGGGTTGCTAATACAAAGCGAGAAAGAGCTTTCAGCCCGGAGGGTAACTGATTGTGTATTAGCAACCCCCCTCCGGGGGGTAGCTAACAGGCGCGGCCCGTATTAGCAACCCCCCGGAGGGGGGTTGCTAACAAGAGACCTACACCTTTAGGTGTTGCTACACATTATATTACGTCGTCGGCTTTGCCGAGAGCACCTAAAGCCCTTTGGCTTTCAGACAGAGAAGCGCGGTCCCACAACGTGCCCTTTGGGGATATATTGCCGATGAGGCGCATGGTCGGCAATATCTTACCCCGGAGGGGCCCAGAGGGGGCTACGCAGGAAGAAAGCAATATCTTACCCCAGAGGGGCCCAGAGGGGCGGGCATATATTGCGGCCCCCGAAGGGGCGAAAGCTCTTCCTGCGTAGCCCCCTCCGGGGTAACATATTGCCGACGACGCAATCTGTTACCCTCCGGGGCCCCATAGGGGCAAAAGCTAGCTTTGCCCTTTGGGCGTCAATATATTACCGCAAAGCGGACCCCAGAGGCCCTTTGGCCCCTCTGGGGTAACTGAAAGCGGACCCCAGAGGCCCTTTGGCTTTCGCCCCTTCGGGGAGACAGAGAAGCCTTTCAGACAGTTATGTGGCCCAAAGGGCACTTTGTGGGAAGAGAAAGAGCCCTTTGGGCATATATTGTGTTTCTCGTGCCCAAAGGGCAAAGCTAGCGGCCCAAAGGGCCGCTTTGCGGTAATATATTGCCCACTTCTCTGTCCTTCGCTGTCAAAGGGGCCCCAGAGGGGGGGGGCATATATTGTGCTTTGCCCAAAGGGCACGAGCTTCGTTCGGGCAACTGATTGCGAAGCCCCTCTGGGCCGCTTCGCTCGTTGCCTTGCCTAAAGGGTCCCTTTGGGCATATATTGCACCAACCTTTGGGTTATTTTAGAAATAAGATTTAATGATTTTATATTTTATTTTATGTAAAAAACAAAAAATATTATGTTTAAATATAAAAAAAGAGCTACTGATGAAACTAGTATTAATGATGAACTAAGTCTAATACGCAAAATTGTTTTATCAAAAAATGCAAAGAACTTTAAAAAAAAAAGTACTTTTTTTACAACTATAGCACATTCAGTTACCCAAAGGGCATTGGTCGAGGATCGGCTTGCCGATACAACACACAGGGCCCCTTTGGGCATATATAGCGAACCTCTTCGGGGCTCGGCCGATACTCTTCCTGCGTTGCATTGCCCTTCGGGCAACAACAAAGCCCCTTTGGCCCAAAGGGTAACAGATTGCCAAAGTGCTTTCAGCCCGGAGGGCCAGATAAAGAAGAGACCTTTGGACCTTAGAAGTGGCGAAAGCCCTCCGGGCTCCTCTGAGGTACTAAATACGAAAGGTTTACAAAATAAACAAAATCTTATTTTTACAAGAATTTTACCAAAAACAAAATTTTTTTTAAATAAGATTTATTTGAAAAATTTAGCTAAATATACTAATATTTTTAGTCAGTCTCAGATCGAGTGGTCGAGCGATAGTGAGGATCGGCTTGCCGATACGACACTTTGGGGCTCCTCTGGGTCTCCGGAGGCCCAAAGAAAGACGACGCCCTCTGGGCCCTTTTTGGAACGCCAGTTGTCGTTGCCCCCCGCCTTGCGGCTTTCAGACAGAGATGCGCAGCAGCCTTTCAGCCCTTGTGTTAATTCGGGCCCTTTGGTTCGCGTTGCCCCTTCCTTTCAGACAGAGATGGAATATATGCCCACAGGGGCCCCTTTGGGGCAACGAGCGAAGCGAGAAACCGTGCCAACTGACAAAAGACTAAAAAGAGAAATTGAGGGTAACTCATTCTATGAAAGCCCTCTGGGCATAACATTAGATCAATCTAAAACAAGTTCTAAACAAGTTATGCAAAAATTTCATACCGAGTATTCTAAACAAACTGAAATACATTTAATTACTATAAGTTTAGCGTCAGCAAATCGTATTCGTCAATGGGCAGAAAAAACATTACCTAATGGGAAAGTTGTTGGTGAGGTTATTAATCCTGAAACTGTTCATTATAAAACCCTAAAACCTATAAAAGGTGGCTTATTTTGTGAACGCATTTTTGGTCCATTAAAAGACCATGAATGCGCTTGTGGCAAAAAATTTAATATTAAAAACTTTTTAATACCCCCCAAAGCAGCAGCTTCTCTGTCCCTCGCTGCAAAGGGGCCCCTGAGGAAAGACGAGAATACTTTAGCCCCTTTGGGCATATCTCTTGGTCAGCCCGAGCTTTTAGAGAAATACGGGCTAAAAGCTAAAAGTGGTGCACAAAAACGCTATTTTTGTCGTATTTGTGATGTTGAGTATACGTACTCAATTATTAGACGCACACAACTTGGCTATATAAGACTAGCTACACCTGCAACACATGTTTGGTTTGTAAAAGGGATTCCAAGTTATATTTCAATTTTATTAGATATAAAAAGAAAACATTTACAAAATATTATTTATAATTCTGCAACTTTAACTTTAGAACATTCTTTACGAGGTCGTCAATTTGTACCAAACTCACCAAAAAGCATTTTCCTTTCATGGCAAAAAATTATGCAACAACAATATCCAGAAAAATATGGTAAAACTGAATTAAATGTCTTTCAGCCCCAGAAGGTCCCCCTTCAAGGCAATCAGTTACCCTCTGGGCTCGGAGGGGTGCCGATACATCAAAGCAACAATATATTGCCCAAAGGGCGAAAGAGAGAAGGGGCCCCGAAGGAGCTTTCAGGATCAGCTTTCAGCTACCCTCCGGACCAAAGGTTCGCGTTGCCCCTGAACGGAGGACAGAGATGGAATATATGCCCACGTCGTATCGGCAATATATTACCGCAAAGCGGCCCAAAGGGGCTCGCGTCTCCCGCAAAGCGGGACCACAACGTGGGAGTGCGAGAGGGCAACGAGCGAAGCGAGCTTTTAGACCGATATGTGCGTGTTTATAATGAGCAAGTAATTTTATATAAACAAAATAAAAAAGCGTTTTATAAAGGTACTTACGACCCTTCGTCTCTTTACAGTTACCCCGGAGGGGCCCCCTTTGGGCATATATTGCCCGAAGGGGGCCCGAAGGGGCAACGCAGGAAGAGATGGCACGACCAAGAAGCTGAAAATACTCTGAAAGTTGCCCAGAGGGTACCTTCTGGGCAGAGAGAGACGGACCCTTTTACGCAAAAAAAAGGTTGGATTCGTTTTGTACAATCAGCTGCAAAGATATATGCCAAAGGGCCCTTTTGGGGCAACGATGAGCCGCTTTGCTCGTTGCCCAAAGAGCCCCTTTGGGCAGATATTCCATTATATTACGTCTCCCGCAATATATTGCCCAAAGGGGCCCCTTCGGGGCAACGACGTAATATATTGCACATGAAAGAAGGGGCAAAATGTAACATTACAAATCAGACTAGATTTTACAACAAAATTTATGTTTCTAAACAGCATGATTTAACTTTTTTATGTTTTAGTTTACTAAATATAATAAATTTAACAGATACAAGAAAAATTTATCTGTTAAATTTATTAAATTTTTTATCAAGTTCAATTTCTTCAACATTTAATTTTTACCTTACAAATACGTTTTTTAGTTCACAAAATTGTTTGCAGCTTTATACACACTCTCTTTTAAAAGTATTAACTATTAATACTAAAAAAGGCTATATATGCCCAAAGGGGGCCCAGAGTGCTGAAAGCTTAACACCCCTTTGGGCTTCTTTGGGCAAATATTGCTTCTCCTGCGGACCATTATATCTTTTATGTCTTAAAAGTAATCTTATCAATTTAGCAATCTGTTACAAAGATATATGCCAAAGGGGATCAAAAGCAGACGTCGGCCCAGAGACTTATATTACCAATAAATCAAGTATTTTTATCAATCCCCCTCTGCAGCGAGGGACAAAAAAGCGTTCTGCTATGCCCCTTGCGGGCCATTTAGAGGTTGCACAATCAGTTGCCCCAGAGGGGCAATATATTGCAGCAACAAATTTAATAAATACCAATTTAACACGGTTCTTATTCTTTTCACCAAGCCTTGTTTTCCAACAAGTATTAGATACTTGTGTCAATAAAACTTGGCTTTTTTATACCAAATCAATGTCTCAAAAACAAAGGTACAACCAAGGCTTTCGCCCCGCGGGACTCGTGCCCAAAGGGCAAACACGTTATGAAACATTACTTATGTCTACAGCGGTTAAAACAAAGATGAAAAAAAGAAACCAAAAAATTAGGTTATCTTTGTTAGCAAAAAGCTTAAAAAACTATAATTTAAAACATCTTCAGAAACAAACAACAAAAATCTTATTAATGTTAACTTTAAATTTCAGAAAGCTCGAAGTTTGTTTAAATCTAAACCCGGAGGGTAAGAGATTGTCTTTTTCTTGCCCTCCAGGGGCCAAAGGGCCCTCTGGGGCATTAACTAAAGAACTTCCGTTAATCGCGGATCAGTCAAAACTAAGTATATTAAAAAAATTTAATAACCTCACAAATCAAAAAAAAATAAAATTAATCTGTCAATTTGATTGTTGTTCTTATTATTTTAAACAATATTATTATTTAAAACGTTTCAATACATCAAATACTTTAGCAACATATTATTATTTTTTAACTTATCCGAAAAAACAAATTGTTCAAAAATTATATAAATCATTAATAAGTGATTTTACAAAAATTATGCAAAATTCATTAATATCTGTAAATGTAAAAATTGTTGAAAACGCCAGTTTATTAATACAAGGTGACCTCCAAGGTAACATGTTACTTTCAGCTTTTGCCCCTATGAAGCGAGTAGGCTCCAAAGGAGCATGCATGGAGGGACCCTTCGGGTATTGTTTTAAATTAACTAAAGACTATAGTTATTTTAAACTTTCTTATATTAAGCAGTTATTAAGTTTAAAAACATTAACTTGTTTTAGTCTTTTGCCCCAAAGGAAAGACAAGCCTGAATCAATTTCAAACTTTAAACAAAGTTTAAAAATAAATATATTTAAGATATATGCCCAAGGGGGGCTTAAACTTTTTAGTTACCCTCCGGGCCCGGAGGGGCAGTTACCCTTCGTCGTATCAGCAATATATGCCCAAAGGGCTGAAAGCTCGCGTTGTCCTGCAACGCCCGCTTTGCGGCATATATTGCCAAAGGGGCGTCGTCTTTCTTCGGGCTCCTTCGGGCCACATAACTGTCCCTCGCTGTCGCTGTCCCTTGGGGCGAAAGGCTTCGCAATATATAGAGAGAAAGCAGGGCCTCTTGAAAGCCTGAAAGAAATAGATATTAAAAAGGTATTTTCAGAGACTAAAAATTTTATTAGTAATAATATATATTGTCTTTCTCATAGAGAATTATGGGAACAGGAAAAAGATTGGCAAGATTTTTCTTATTATTATTATTCACCAAGTAATATTTTTGATTCCTTAATTCCATTATATAAAAATCGTAATTACGATAGAGCCCTGCAAGAAGCTCCTTCAGTTAGCAATATATACCCAAAGGGCGGCTTTCAGACAAAAAAGCTTGAGAAGGGGGCACTGCCAACCGGTAGGCTTAATGAAAATAACAAAGTTTTATATACTTCAGGTATGAACATTGATACCGCTTTTTCTGGAGCTGGGTTAATTCAAAAATTATTAAATGAATTCTCTTATACGGAACTAAAAAAAATAGATAAACAGAATCGTGTTTTACTTTTTGAATACAATAAGTATGTAAAAGATTTGAAAAACATAATAGCAGGTGATGATAGCCAGCTTTTATTAACTTTGCAGCTGAAAGGAAGTGCAATAAATGCCCAAAGGGGGTATTATAAAGCATGTCATATTAGAGATGTTCTAATACGCCGAACAAAATTAACACGTAAAATTTTTAATAAACTATCTCCAACTGCACAAACAACAGGCCCGTTGGGTCCTGAAGGCCCAACAAGCCCCGGAGGGAAGCTGATTGATGGGTTAAATATGATATTAACTTTATTACCAGTATTACCTCCTGTTTTACGCCCAGTACTGAAAATGTCTGGACAATTTACAATTTCTGATTTAAATCGATTATACCAACGTATTATTTATCGTAATGAACGTTTAAAAAAATTTTTAAAAGACCCTGCTTTAAGTAGTTCTTTTGAAATGAAATACGCACAACGTTTAGTGCAAGAAGCTGTAGATAATCTTATTCAAAACGGCAAAAGTGGTGTAGTTCCCGAAAAAGATGCCCGTGGTCGTTTACTAAAATCACTTTCTGACATCTTAAAAGGTAAACAAGGTCGATTCCGTCAATATCTTTTAGGTAAACGAGTTGACTATTCTGGTCGTTCCGTTATTGTAGTAGGGCCACGTTTAAAATTACATGAATGTGGTATTCCTAAAGAAATGGCTTTGGTATTATACTCACCTTTTTTAATTAAACGTATTTTAAATGAAAAATTGGCTGATACTTATTTAAGTGCAAAAAAACTGATAAGAAAAAATCCATTATTGGTTTCTCAACTATTACGTGAAATTATGAAAGAATGTCCAGTTCTTTTAAACCGTGCACCTACATTGCATAGATTAGGTTTCCAAGCTTTTCAACCCAAACTAGTTGATGGTAAAGCCATTTTATTGCATCCATTAGTTTGTCCTGCTTTTAATGCCGATTTCGACGGCGACCAAATGGCTGTACATGTACCAATTACTTTTGAAGCACGCGCTGAAGCTTGGAAATTAATGTTAGCTCGAAATAATTTATTGTCACCTGCTACAGGTGAGCCACTGATTTTACCAAGTCAAGATATGGTTTTAGGGTGTTATTATTTAACAACAAATAGTGCCCCTTTGGCCCAGACAGCGAGGGCCCCTTGGGCATATATTGCCCAAAGGGGTAAATACAAAAAAGGTTATGGGATGTACTTTCCTACCCCTCAGGATGTTTTAAAAGCTTATAATCAACAATTAATCCATGTTCATGCTGTAATTTGGGTAAGTATAAAAGGATATGTTGAAAATGGAAATACATTAGAACAACCACTTGAAATGCGTTTACCTTTAACAAACTATAAATTAAATAAGTACAAAAATACCAAACAAAAAACAGTTAAAAATTTGAAATATGTGGAAATTTATAAGAAATGTCATAATTTTTTAAACCTTAACAGCCCTTCAGCACATATCTGTCTCATTGGCTCTGGGGTGCCCCAAAGGGCCCCCTTCGGGCAATATATGCACAAAGGGGGTAATATATTGCCTATTACAGAGTGTTCTATAATACATCAAATTATAAAAACAACACCAGGAAAAATTGTATTTAACATTAAACTTAAAAACGCCATGGAAAAACGTCCAGTTTTGCTATCAAAATATGTTACTGGAACAGGTTTTATGAAAAAACGTTTACTAAACACAGTTGCCCAGAGGGTAACTGATTGCCCCGCCCCCTAAACGAAGGCTTTTTGGAGCCCTTTAGAGCCCCCCTTCGGCCCGGAGGCCGCAATATATGCTTTCAGCCCGGCAAGCAGTTACCCCGAAGGGGGCCCTTTGGGCATATATTGTGCTTCTTAGTTACCCCGGAGGGGCGCTTTCAGTTACCCTCTGGGCCAAAGGGCGTCGTCTTTCGTGCCCTTCGGGCAAAGCGCAATATATGCCCCCCCCTCTGGGGCCCCTTTGACAGCGAAGGACAGAGAAGTGGGCAATATATTACCGCTCCAGCACCTAAAGCCCTTTGGCTTTCAGACAGAGAAGCGCGGTCCCACAATGTGGGAGGCGCATAATCCTTTCAGACAGAGAAGCCCAAAGGGCCGCTAGCGGGAGCCCTTTGGCCCGGAGGGTAACTGATTGTGTATTAGCAACCCCCCGGAGGGGGGTAGCTAACAGGCGCGGCCCAAAGGGGGCCCAAAGGGCCGCTAGCTTTGCCCTTTGGGCACGAGAAACACGTTGTTTTCTTCCTGCGTAGCCCCCTTCTTTCTTGCGCAGCAAGACGCACATAACTGTCTGAAAGCCAAAGGGCCTCTGGGGTAACTAAGAAGCCGACGATGCGAGACGCAATATACGCCCAAAGGGCCGCTAGCTTTGCCCTTTGGGCACGAGAAAACAACGTGCCCTTTGGGTATATATTGCGAAGGCCCGGAGGCCGCTTCTTTGTCTTTACAGTTACCCCGAAGGCCCTTTGGCCCCTCTGGGGTAACTGAAAGCGGCCCGAAGGCCCTTTGGCTTTCAGACAGAGAAGCGGCCCAGAGGGGCGCTTTCAGTTACCCTCTGGGCCAAAGGGCGAAACAGCGAAGGCCCGAAGGCTTTCAGCCCGGAGGGTAACTGTTTGTGGGGACTTCCTCAATATATTCCCGCAAAGCGGCCCAAAGGGGGCCCGAAGGGGCCCTTTGGGCGTCGTATCGGCTACGCCGATCCTCGCAATATATTGCCCGAAGGGGCCCCGAAGGGGCAAAAGCGTTGCTTTCTTCCTGCGTAGCCCCCTCCGGGCCCCTCTGGGCCGCGCCTGTTAGCTACCCCCCTCCGGGGGGTTGCTAATACACAACGTGCCCTTTGGCCCCTCTGGGCCGCTTCGCGCCCCTTCGGGGTAACTAAGAAGCCGATTATGCGCCTCATCGGCAAAGCCGAACACGTTGTGGGACCGCGCAATATATTGCCCGAAGGGCTCGCTGTAAAGGGCTTTAGGTGCTGGAGCGGTAAGATATTGCCGACCTACACCTTTAGGTGTTGCGTCGTCGGCTTTGCCGAGAGCACCTAAAGGTGCAGTATGCGCGGTCCCACAACGTGTTCGGCTTTGCCGATGAGGCGCATAGTCGGCTTCTTAGTTACCCCGAAGGGGCGCGAAGCGGCCCAGAGGGGCCCGAAGGGGGCTACGCAGGAAGAAAACAACGTGTTTCTCCCGCTAGCGGCCCTTTGGGCCCCCTTTGGGCCGCTTTGCGGTAATATATTGCCCGCTATATATTGCCCGCCCCTTCGGGCTTTCAGACAGAGAAGCCGACGAGGATCAGCGTAGCTGATACGACGAGAGCTTTCAGACAAAAAAGCCGATCCTGGAAGAGAAAGCCAAAGGGCAGAGGCCGCTTTCAGTTACCCTTCGGGGTAACATATTGCCGCAATATATTGCCCGAAGGGCTCGCTGTAAAGGGCCTTCGGGGTAACTGTTTGTGGGGACTTCCTCCAACACCTAAAGCCCTTTGGCCGCTTTGCGCCCCTTTGGGGTAACTAAAATGCGCGGTCGTCTCGTCGGCAATATATGATTGTTAAATACTTCGCATCCCACAACGTGGGAGTCGAAGGGGCGGGCAATATATAGCGGGCAATATATTACCGCAAAGCGGCCCAAAGGGGGCCCAAAGGGCCGCTAGCTTTGCCCTTTGGGCACGAGAAAACAACGTGCCCTTTGGCCCCTCCGCTTCGCGCTTCGGGCCGCTTTGCGCCCCTTCGGGCCGCTTTGCGGTAATATATTGCCGATTATGTGCAAAGCACATACTACACCTTTAGGTGTTGGAGGCGCATAGTTGCCCCTTCCAGCACCTAAAGCCCGTCCCACAAAGTGGGAAGAACAGCGAAGGCCCTTTGAGCCCCCTTTAGGCTTCTTAGTTACCCCGGCCCCTCTGACAGCCCCCTCCGGGCGTCTCGCTATGCGAGAAAGGAGGGTAACTAAAAAGAAGCGGACCCCGGAGGCCCTTTACAGCGAGGGCCCTTTGGCTTTCGCCCCTTCGGGCCCCTCTGACAGCGAGGCCCGAAGGGGCGAAAGCCAAAGGGCCCTCCCTTCTCTGTCTCCCCGAAGGGGCGAAAGCCAAAGGGCACAATATATTACCGCAAAGCCGACGACGCCACTTTGCGGTAATATATTGTCTATTAGCCTTTCAGACAGAGCTTTCAGACAGTTATGTGCGTTGTTGCCCTCTCAATATATGCCCAAAGGGCCGTAGGGGCCCCTTTGGGCATATATTGCTTTTGCCCCTTCGGGGCCCCGGAGAGCGGAGGACAAAGAAGCGAGGAAGTCCCCACAGCTTTCAGCCCGGAGGGTAACTGATTGTCGTAGGGGCAATAGCAATAAATTGCCCCCTCCGTTGTTGCCCCAAAGGGGCAAAAGCAATATATTTTGTTGTTGCTGCTTCAGCTGTTTCCTTGCTTCGCAAGAAAGAGAAAGCAGGGGCACCTCCGAATTAATTAAATCAAATATGGTATAATAAAAAAATGAGAAGAAAAAATTAAAATATTTTAAAATGCACTTTTAACAAACTCGAGTAAACTCAGAACAAGTTTTAGCTTTTTGTAAAAATCTAAAATAGCTGTAACTGATAGTTGCCCCAAAGGATGGTGCGTCTTAGTTACCCCGGAGGCCCTTTGGCCCAGAGGGCCCGCAATATATGCCCAAAGGGGCCCCTCCGGGGTAACTGTAAAGCTTCGTTCTCTTTGCCCCTTTGGGGCAAACGTAACAGATTGTGCTAATTCTTAGCACATGTTCGTTTGACTGTAAAGCTTTAGTTCAAGACAAGGCCTTTTTTGGCCCACCCTCCGAGGCATCTTTGTCCTCCGCCGGGGCCAGGTTAATTTAAAAAAAGTTTTATTCCGGTTTATTTTTAAAATTAATAAAATCAATGTTTAAACAACTATTTGTTTTTTTAAGATCAGCTCTTTTCTTATCTGTTTTAGGTGTAGCTGGTTTTGTATTTGAAAACCCTGCACAAGCTTATCCTATTTTTGCACAACAAAACTATGCAAATCCACGTGAAGCAAATGGACGTATTGTTTGTGCTAACTGTCACTTAGCTCAAAAACCAGTAGAAATTGAAGTTCCACAAGCAGTTTTACCTGACACTGTTTTTGAAGCAGTTGTTGAAATCCCATATGACAAGCAAGTAAAACAAGTTTTAGCAAATGGGAAAAAAGGTGATTTAAATGTTGGTATGGTTTTAATCCTTCCAGAAGGTTTTGAATTAGCACCAGCTGATCGTATTCCTGATGAAATGAAACAAAAAGTGGGTAATTTATATTACCAACCATACAGTCCAGAGCAAAAAAATATTTTAGTAGTAGGTCCTGTTCCAGGTAACAAATACAGCGAAATGGTAGTGCCTATTTTAGCTCCAGATCCTTCAAAAAATAAAAATGTTTCATATTTAAAATATCCTATTTATTTCGGTGGTAACCGTGGTCGTGGTCAAGTATATCCAGATGGTACAAAATCTAACAATACAGTTTATAATGCATCAGCAGCTGGTAAAATTGTCTTAATTACTCCAATTACTACGAAAAAAGGTGGTTTTGAAATTACTATTGAAAAAGCTAATGGTGAAACTATTGTAGAGAAAATCCCAGGTGGTCCTGATCTAATCGTTAAAGAAGGCCAAGTTGTACAACAAGATCAACCATTAACAAATAATCCAAACGTAGGTGGTTTTGGTCAAACAGAAACTGAAATTGTATTACAAAACCCAGCACGTATTCAAGGTTTATTACTATTCTTTAGTTTCATTTTAATTGCTCAAATTTTATTAGTTCTTAAGAAAAAACAATTTGAAAAAGTACAATTAGCTGAAATGAATTTCTAATAAGCCTGGAGGCCGCAATATATTACGTCCCGCTTCTCTGTCCTTCGCTGTCAGAGGGGCGGGCAATATATTGCGGCCCGAAGGCCCTTTGGCTTTCGCCCCTACGGGCACATAACTGTCTGAAAGTTATGTCTGAAAGCTTTGGGCCCCCTTTGGGGTAACTAAAAAGCCCGAAGGCCCTTTGGCTTTCGCCCCTATGGGGCCCCTCTGGGCTTTCAGACAGAGAAGCGGCCCGAAGGCCCTTTACAGCGAGCCCTTCGGGCAATATATTGCGGCCCGAAGGCACATCTCTGTCTCATTGGCATAGCCAATGCAGCACCTAAAGGTGCAGTATGCGCTATGCGCTTATCAATATATGCCCAAAGGGCACTTTGTGGGCTTAGCAAAGCTAATCTTTGCCCCCTTCGGGCAATATATTGTGCCCTTTGGGCCGCGCCCACAACGTGTTTCGGCAAAGCCGACCTACACCTTTAGGTGTTGCTGCACCTTTAGGTGCTGGAGCGGTAATATATTGACGCCCAAAGGGCCCCTTCGGGCCCCCTTTGGGCCGCAATATATGCCCGCCCCTCTGGGCCCCTCTGGGGTAAGATATTGCTTTCGGCAAAGCCGACCATGCGCCTCTCCCACGTAGTGGGACAACACCTAAAGGTGTAGTATGTGCTTTGCACATAATCGGCAATATATTACCGCGAAGCGGCCCAGAGGGGCCAAAGGGCACAATATATTGCCCAAAGGGCTCCCGCTAGCTTTTGCCCCTATGGGGCAACGACGCAAAGCCGACGACTCCCACGTAGTGGTCCAGCACCTAAAGGTGCAGTATGCACGGTCCCACAACGTGTTCGGCTTTGCCGATGAGGCGCATGGTCGGCTTTGCCCCCTTCACAGCGAGCCCTTCGGCTTTCAGACAAAGAAGCGGGAGACGCGCATACTGCACCTTTAGGTGCTCTCGGCAAAGCCGACGACGTAATATATTGAGGAAGTCCCCACAATCAGTTACCCTTCGGGCCTTCGCTGTTTCGCCCTTTGGCCCAGAGGGTAACTGAAAGCGCCCCTTCGGGCCGCTTCTCTGTCCCCCCGTAGGGGCGAAAGCCAAAGGGCCTTCGGGCCGCTTCTCTGTCCCCCCGTAGGGGCGAAAGCCAAAGGGCCTTCGGGCCGCTTCTCTGTCCCCCCGTAGGGGCGAAAGCCAAAGGGCCTTCGGGCCGCTTTGCGGTAATATATTGACAAAGAAGCGGCCCAAAGGCCCTTTACAGCGAGCCCTTCGGGCAATATATTGCGGCCCAAAGGCCCTTTGGCCCTTTAGGCAACTTAAAGCGGACCCGAACGAAGCGCAATATATGCCGCAAAGCGGGCGTTGCTGCTGCTTCAGCTGCTTCCTTGCTTCGCAAGAAAGCTTCGTTCACAGCAAAGTATTTAACAATCATTTATAGCCAATGCTTTTAGAGAGACGGGGCCAGAAGGCTTCCTCCAGTTCTGCATTGGCAAAGACCAATTATTCCTTTTTAGCACGCAACATTACGGAAAATCAAACAAAAATAGCTAATCTCTTGATGCTTTTAGGAGGCCTCCGGCCCCCCTTTGGTGGTGCAATATATTACGTCCAGCACCTAAAGGTGCAGTATGCGCTATGCGCATGGTCGGCTTTGCCGAAAGCAATATCTTACCCCAAAGGGGCCCCAGAGGGGGGGGCATATATTGCGGCCCAAAGGGGCGCGTAGCGGACCCTAGAGGCCCTTTGGGCATATATTGCGGACCTTTCAGGCAGTTACCCCCTTCGGGGCCTTCTCTTTCTCCCCTGCGGCCCTTTGGGTATATATCTTCGGAAGGTTGGTGAAATAGATTACCCCGGAGGGGCAACAACAGGGGACTACAACGAAGGGGGGAGGGGTAACTCAAAAGTCCTTAAAGCCCTTCCAGCACCTAAAGCCCGTCCCACTTTGTGGGAAGAACAGCGAGGGCCCTTTGGGCCCCCTTTGGGCCGCTCTGCTCATGCCCCCCCCCCCCCCTTCGGGCCCGGAGGGTAACTGAAAGCGTCGTCGGCTTTGCCGAAAACAACGGGCCCTTTGGCCCCTCTGGGGTAACTGAAAGCCGATTATGCGCCTCATCGGCAATATATCCCCAAAGGGCACATTGTTTTCGGCAAAGCCGACGACCGCCCATACTGCACCTTTAGGTGCTGGAGCGGGACGTAATATATTGCCATAGCCTTTTAGACAAATATGCGCCTCATCCTTTCAGACAGAGAAGCCCAAAGGGCCGCTAGCGGGAGAACATGTTGTTTTCGGCAAAGCCGACGACTCCCACGTAGTGGGACGCGCTTCTCTGTCCCTCGCTGTGAAGGGCTCGCTGTAAAGGGCTTTAGGTGTTGGAAGTGTTATATTTATTTTTAGTTTTATAGCAGGTTAGCCTTATTGAATCTTAATGGCCCGGAGGGCAGATATATGTCAGTTACTAAAAAGCCTGATTTAAGCGATCCAGTTTTAAAAGCAAAATTAGCTAAAGGTATGGGTCACAATACTTATGGTGAACCAGCTTGGCCAAATGATTTATTATACATGTTCCCTGTTGTTATTTTAGGGACATTTGCTTGTATTATTGGTTTATCAGTACTAGATCCAGCTGTTATCGGTGAACCTGCAAACCCATTTGCAACACCACTTGAAATTCTTCCTGAATGGTATTTCTACCCTGTATTCCAAATTTTACGTGTAGTACCTAATAAACTTTTAGGTGTTTTATTAATGGCCGCTGTACCAGCGGGATTAATCACGGTTCCGTTTATTGAAAGTATTAATAAATTCCAAAACCCTTACCGTCGTCCAATTGCTACTATTTTATTCCTGTTAGGTACTCTAGTTGCTGTTTGGTTAGGTATTGGTTCAACATTCCCTATTGATATTTCTTTAACTTTAGGTTTATTTTAAGCTAACCTAAAGATACCCCCACCCCTTCGTAAAATCGGCAATATCCCTTTGACTATGTATACAATATATGCCCAAAGGGGCCCCAAAGGGTAACTGCGTCTCGCTTCATATAATTACCCCGGAGGGGGCTGTCAGAGGGGCCCGAAGGGGCGCAAAGCGGACCCTCCTTTCTCCAACACCTAAAGGTGTAGTATGCGCGGTCCCACAACGTGGGAGGCGCATAGCTTCGTATTAGCAACCCCCCCGGAGGGGGGTAGCTAACAAGAGACGCCGAAGGGCTCGCTGTAAAGGGGCAACCATTGGCAATATATGCCCAAAGGGCACATTGTGGGCTTAGCGAAGCTAATCTTTGCCGAAAACACCTAAAGCCCTTTACAGCTATCAGCGAAGCTGATACTTTCCAGCACCTAAAGGTGCAGTATGCGCTATGCGCATATCTTGTTAGCTACCCCCCTCCGGGCCCCTCTGGGCCCCTCCGGGGTAACAGAGAAGCCAATGGTAGCTAATACATAGCGAGACGCCCGGAGGGTCCGCAATATATGCCCGCCCCTCTGGGGTAAGATATTGCTTTCGGCAAAGCCGACCATGCGCCTCATCGGCAAAGCCGAACACGTTGTTTTCGGCAAAGCCGACGACCGCGCATACTGCACCTTTAGGTGCTGGACGTAATAGATTGCGCTTATTTGTCTGAAAGCCAAAGGGCGTCTGGGGTAACTGTAAAGCTTCGTTCGGGGGTAGCTATCAAGCTTCGTTCTCTTTGCCCCTTCTTTCCAGCACCTAAAGGTGCAGCAACACCTAAAGGTGTAGTCAATATATGCCCAAAGGGGCGGGGCGTCTTGCTTTGCTTTCGTGCTCTCTGGGCCCCTTCGGGCATATATTGCGAGCCCCTCCGGGGCAATATATTGCTGATACGACAAAGAAGCAAGACGCAGTAAGACGGCAAACGTAACTAAAAAGCACCAACCAAAGGGTCTTCTCTAAAATCGGCCCCTTTGGGCATATATTGCATAAAAAAAAAATTAATGTTATAATTAATTACATTATATTCAAGAGCTTGTAGCTCAGTGGACTAGAGCACATGGCTACGAACCATGGGGTCGGGGGTTCGAATCCCTCCTGGCTCGTTTTTCAATTTAAAAACATATAGTAACATTAGTTACAATAACCTCTGTAAGAGGATGCCCTAAAGGGTCCGGGGGGCAAGGGGCCTCTCTCCTTATTTGTCCTCCGCCCCAGAGCGGCCCAAAGGCTCGCAAATAATGTCAGTTAATGTTGGCGGGCTAAAAGCTCTTGTTGGACAGCGAAGGCCCTTTGGGCGTCTTTGCCCTCGAAGGGCCGAAGCAAAGGGGGGGGGGTAATATATAGTATGCTCCAAAGGAGCATGCACTCGGGGCATATTGCCCGGAAGGTATATTGCCTCGCTATCTATTCGTTGCCCCTTCCAGCACCTAAAGGTGCAGTATGCGCGGTCGTCTATTAGCAAAGCTAACCTTAGCGAAGCTAATCTTTGCCGAAAACAACGTGTTCGGCTTTGCCGATGAGGCGCATATCCTTATTTATTGCAAAGCGGCCTCCTTTCTTGCGTAGCAAGACGCCCTCTCCAGGCAATATATGCCCAAAGGGTAAGCCGTTGCTTAAAAATAGGGAGAAGGGGCCCCTTTGGTCCGGAGGGTCCGCTATGCGCCCCGAAGGAAGTTCCTACAGGGGACCATGACAGCGAGGGCCCAAAGGGCCCCCTTTGGGCCGCAATATATGCCCAAAGGGCCCTCGCTGTAAAGGGCCTTCGGGCCACAATATATGCCCAAAGGGCACGTTGTTTTCTTCCTGCGTAGCCCCCTCCTTTCTTGCGCTCATCGGCAATATATGCCCAAAGGGCCGCTAGCGGGAGCCCTTTGGCCCGGAGGGTAACTGATTGTGTATTAGCAACCCCCCTCCGGGGGGTAGCTAACAGGCGCAAGACGCCCCTCTGGGCCGCGCCTCCTGCAAAGCAGGACACAATATATGCCCAAAGGGCTCCCGCTAGCGGCCCTTTGGGCTTCTCTGTCTGAAAGGATTATGCGCCTCCCACATAGTGGGACGCGCATACTGCACCTTTAGGTGCTGGAGCGGTAAGATATTGCCGACGACGCCGCTTTGCGCACATTATATTACGTCCCGCTTGCCCCTTCGGCCCGGAGGGTCCGCTTTGCGGTAATAGATTGCGGCCCCCGAAGGCCCTTTGGCCCCTCTGGGGTAACTAAGAAGCATCTCTGTCCCTCGCTGTTCGGGCCGCTTTCAGTTACCCCAGAGGGGCCAAAGGGCCTTCGGGCTTTTTAGTTACCCCAAAGGGCCCTCGCTGTCAGAGGGGCCCCGAAGGGGCGAAAGCCAAAGGGCCTTCGGGGTAACTGAAAGAGCCCCTACGGAGGCAACCCCTTTGGCTTTCTCTTTCTCAATATATGCCCAAAGGGCACTTTGTGGGCTTAGCGAAGCTAATCTTTGCGTCGTTGCCCCGTAGGGGCAAAAGCTAGCGGGAGAAACACGTTGTTTTCGGCAAAGCCGACCTACACCTTTAGGTGTTGCTGCACGTCTCTGTCTGAAAGCTCGGCAAAGCCGACGACGCAACACCTAAAGGTGTAGGTCTCTTCGTCGGCAATATCTTACCGCTCGTCTCGTCGGCAATAAGTTACCCCGAAGGGGCGGGTAATAGATAGCGGGCGCAATATATGCCCAAAGGGCTGCTAGCGGGAGCCCTTTGGGCAATATATTGTGGGCGCGGCCCAGAGGGGCGTCGTATCGGCAATATCTTACCGCAAAGCGGCCCAGAGGGGCCCGGAGGGGCTCGCTATGTATTAGCAACCCCCCGGAGGGGGGTAGCTAACAAGATATGCGCATAGCGCATACTGCACCTTTAGGTGCTGGAAAGGAGGGGGCTACGCTTTCGGCAAAGATTAGCTTCGCTAAGCCCACAAAGTGCCCTTTGGGCATATATTGAGCTTTCAGACAGAGATGTGTAGCAACACCTAAAGGTGTAGCTGCGTAGCAGGACGGGCCGCGCCTGTTAGCTACCCCCCTCCGGGGGGTTGCTAATACACAATCAGTTACCCTCCGGGCAATATATTACCGCAAAGCGGCCCAAAGGGGCCCCAGAGGGGGGGGCATATATTGCGGCCCGGCTTTGCCGAAAGCAACGCTTTTGCCCCTTCGGGGCCCCGGAGAGCGGAGGACAAAGAAGCGAGACGCCCAAAGGGCCCCTTCGGGCCCCCCTTTGGGCCGCAATATATGCCCGCCCCTCTGGGCCCCTTTGACAGCCCCCTCCGGGCCCGGAGGGTAACTAAAAAGAAGCGGGACGTAATATATTGAGGAAGTCCCCACAAACAGTTACCCTCCGGGCCTTCGCTGTTTCGCCCTTTGGCCCAGAGGGTAACTGAAAGCGCCCCTTCGGGCCGCAATATATGCCCCCCCCTCTGGGGGTAACTAAGAAGAGGGACGTAATATATTGACAAAAAAGCGCAAAGTGGCCTTTGGGTCTTCGGGCTGAAAGCCTGAAAGTTTTCTTCAAAAAGGTCCCCCAAGAAGTAATTGTTAGTATGCCAATTAACATTGCGCTAAAAAATATTATAATATAATAAATATATAGATGAGTGTTTTTTCAAAGGCTTTCAGGCTATCTCCTTCTCCAAAAAAGCTCCTTGGGGCCCTTCAAGTTCTTTGGCAATCAGTTACCCTCCGGGCCTTCGCTGTTCCGTCGTTGCGCAATATATGCCCAAAGGGCCCTCGCTGTCACGTTGTGTCCAGCACCTAAAGGTGCAGCAACACCTAAAGGTGTAGGTCGGCTTTGCCGAGAACACCTAAAGCCCTTTGGCCGCAATATATTGCCCGCCCCTCTGGGCCCCTCTGGGGTAAGATATTGCTTTCGGCAAAGCCGACCATGCGCCTCTCCCACGTAGTTTTCGGCAAAGCCGACGACAACACCTAAAGCCCTTTACAGCGAGGGACAGAGCCCCTCCGGTTCCCGCAAGCGGGACGTAATATATAGCACATAATCGGCAATATCTTACCCCAGAGGGGCCCGAAGGGGCGCAAAGCGGCCCGAAGGGGCGCGAAGCGGCCCAGAGGGGCCAAAGGGCACAATATATTGCCCAAAGGGCTCCCGCTAGCGGGACGCAAAGCCGACGACTCCCACGTAGTGGTCCAGCACCTAAAGGTGCAGTATGCGCAGTCGTCGGCTTTGCGTCCCGCTAGCGGGAGAAAACAACGTGCCCTTTGGCCCCTCTGGGCCGCTTCGCGGTAATATATTGCCGATTATGTGCAAAGCACATAACTGTCCCCCCGAAGGGGCGAAAGCCAAAGGGCTTTAGGTGTTGTCGTCGGCTTTGCCGAAAACTACGTGGGAGAGGCGCATGGTCGGCTTTGCCCCCTTCACAGCGAGGGACAAAGAAGCGGGAGACGCGCATACTGCACCTTTAGGTGCTCTCGGCAAAGCCGACGCCGTAATTTATTGCGCGGTCGTCTCGTCGGCTTTGCCGAAAGCAAAGCGGGCGCAATATCTTACCGTTCCAGCACCTAAAGGTGCAGTATGCGCGTCTCCCGCTTTGCTTTCGGCAAAGCCGACCATGCGCATAGCGCATACTGCACCTTTAGGTGCTGGACCACTACGTGGGAGTCGTCGGCTTTGCCCCCTTTGGGCAATATATTGTGCCCTTTGGCCCCTCTGGGCCGCTTCGCGCCCCTTCGGGCCGCTTTGCGGTAATATATTGCCGATTATGTGCAAAGCACATACTACACCTTTAGGTGTTGTCCCACAACGTGGGAGAGGCGCATAATCCTTTCAGACAGAGAAGCCCAAAGGGCCGCTAGCTTTGCCCTTTGGGCGTCTCTTTACAGTTACCCCGAAGGGGCGCAAAGCGGCCCAGAGGGGGCCCGAAGGGGCCCGAAGGGCACGAAAGAGCCCTTTGGCTTTCAGACAAAGAAGTGTATTAGCAACCCCCCAAAGGGGGGTAGCTAACAGGCGCGGCCCAGAGGGGCCCGAAGGGGGCTACGCAGGAAGAAAACAACGTGTTCTCTTTCTCTAACACCTAAAGGTGTAGTATGCGCGTCTCCCGCAATATATTTCCCGAAGGGCTCGCTGTGAAGGGGGCAAAGCCGACCATGCGCATAGCGCATACTGCACCTTTAGGTGCTGGACCACTACGTGGGAGTCGTCGGCTTTGCCGAAAACAATGTGTTCGGCAAAGCCGTTGCCCTCAATATATGCCCAAAGGGCCTTCGGGGCCCCTTTGGGCATATATTGCGTTGCTTTTGCTATATATTGAGAAAGCATAACAAACGATTTTAAACAAAATCAGCCAAAACTAAGTATATTGAAAAAAATCCAAATTAGTTAATATTTTAAAAGTTTGAAAAAAAGAGTTAAGATTTTTATCCAGACTAAACTAAAAAACTGAACAGTTAAGGGCTCTAACAAGCAATATGCCCAAAGGAGTATTTAACAATCTCGAAAAGGATGGTGCTTCTTAGTTACCCCAAAGGCCCTTTGGCCCCTCTGGGGTAACTGAAAGCGGCCCGAAGGCCCTTTACAGCGAGGATCGGCGTAGCCGACCCCCTTTGGGCCGCTTTGCGGTAATATATTGCGTCGTATCGGCTACGCAATCTGTTACCCCGAAGGGGCGCGAAGCGGCCGAAGGGGCGCGAAGCTTTAATAAATTAACCTTTGGCTTTCAGACAGAGAAGCCTTTCAGACAGTTATGTGGCCCAAAGGGGCATCCCACAATATATGCCCAAAGGGCTCCCGCTAGCGGCCCTTTGGGCATATATTGTGGGCCGCAATATATGCCCCCCCCTCTGGGGCCCCTTTGGGGTAAGATATTGCGGGACGTAATATATTGCCCACAAAGTGCCCTTTGGGCATATATTGCGCTTTGCCCAAAGGGCACGAGAGAACAGCGAGGGACAGAGATGCGGCCCGGAGGGTAACTGATTGCAATATATGCCCGGAGGGCTGTCTGAAAGCAACAAAGACTAACGTTATTTGCTCTTTTGCCAATATATGCCCAAAGGGAGTCCCGGAGGGCCCTTTGGGCTGCAATATATACCAAAGGCCTTCGGGGGCCGCTCGCCCACAACGTGGGAGCGCCCCTTCGGGCCCCTCTGGGCCCCTTCTTTCTTGCGCTCGTCGGCTTTCAGTTACCCCAGAGGGGCCAAAGGGCACGTTGTGTATTAGCTACCCCCCGGAGGGGGGTAGCTAACAGGCGCAAGGATCGGCGTAGCCGATACGACGCAATATATTACCGCAAAGCGGC
This sequence comes from Chlamydomonas sp. KOR1, assembly GCA_036984285.1. NCBI lineage: Eukaryota > Viridiplantae > Chlorophyta > Chlorophyceae > Chlamydomonadales > Chlamydomonadaceae > Chlamydomonas > Chlamydomonas sp. KOR1. The sequence goes on from BQMZ01000442.1 coordinate 101,487, forward strand.
CCAAAGGGGGCCCAAAGGGGGCCCAAAGGGCCCTCGCTGTCTCGCTGTCTTGCTGTTTCGGGCCCCTCTGGGCCCCTTCGGGCACATAACTGTCTGAAAGCCTTCGGGCCCCTCTGGGCCCCTTCGGGCACATAACTGTCTGAAAGCCTTCGGGCCCCTCTGGGCCCCTTCGGGGTAACTAAGAAGCGCAAAGCGGCCCGTCCTGCTACGCAGGAAGAGCTTTCAGACAGAGATGCCTTTCAGACAGTTATGTGCGCTCGTCTTTCGTGCCCTTTGGGCGTCTCTTTTTAGTTACCCCTTCGGGCATATATTGTGTCCCGCTTTGCTTTCGTCGTCGGCTTTGCCGAGAGCACCTAAAGGTGCTCCCACGTTGTTTTCGGCAAAGCCGACGACCGCGCATACTGCACCTTTAGGTGCTGGACGCAACACCTAAAGGTGTAGGTCTATTAGCTTCGCTAACCTTAGCAAAGCTAACCTTTGCCGAATGCGTAGCCCCCTCCGGTGTAACATATTGCGTCCCGCAATATATTGCCCGCCCCTTCGACAGCGAAGGACAGAGAAGCCGACGAGACGAGGCGAGCGGACCCTCCGGGCCAAAGGGCCAAAGGGGGTAACTGAAAGAGACATAATAGTGCCCCGAAGGGGTATTTATACAATATATGCCCGGAGGGCCCTCGCATCTCCCGCTTTCAGTTACCCTCCTTTCTCACACTCCCACGTTGTTTTCGGCAAAGCCGACGACGCGAGACGCCAAAGGGGCCCCTTTGGGGCAATGACACAACGTGCCCTTCTCTCTCTTTCGTCGGCTTTGCGTCGTTGCCCCGTAGGGGCAAAAGCGTCTCGTCGGCTTTGCCGAAAGCAATATATTGCCCGCCCCTTCGGGGTAACTGATTGCCGGGCCGCTCCAGCACCTAAAGGTGCAGTATGCGCGTCTCCCGCTTTGCTTTCGGCAAAGCCGACCATGCGCATAGCGCATACTGCACCTTTAGGTGCTGGACCACTACGTGGGAGTCGTCGGCTTTGCCCCCTTTGGGCAATATATTGTGCCCTTTGGCCCCTCTGGGCCGCTTCGCGCCCCTTCGGGCCGCTTTGCGGTAATATATTGCCGATTATGTGCAAAGCACATACTACACCTTTAGGTGTTGTCCCACAACGTGGGAGAGGCGCATAATCCTTTCAGACAGAGAAGCCCAAAGGGCCGCTAGCGGGAGCCCTTTGGCCCGGAGGGTAACTGATTGTGTATTAGCAACCCCCCTCCGGGGGGTAGCTAACATGCGCGGCCCGTCCTGCTATGCAGTATGCACATAGCGCAATATATTACCGCAAAGCGGCCCGAAGGCCCTTTGGCCCCTCTGGGGTAACTGAAAGCGGCCCGAAGGCCCTTTGGCTTTCGCCCCTTCGGGGCCCCTCTGACAGCCCCCTCCGGGGTAATTATATGAAGCGGCCAAAGGGCTTTAGGTGTTCTCTTGTTAGCAACCCCCCGGAGGGGGGGTTGCTAATACGCAAAGCCGACCATGCGCATAGCGCATACTGCACCTTTAGGTGCTGGAAGAGACCTACACCTTTAGGTGTTGCTGCACCTTTAGGTGCTGGACACAATATATTGCCCAAAGGGCTCGTGCCCAAAGGGCAAAGCTAGCGGCCCTTTGGGCCACATAACTGTCTGCTTTCAGACAAAAAAGCGGTAATATATTGCCCACTTCTTTGTCCCTCGCTGTGAAGGGCTCGCTGTGAAGGGGGCAAAGCCGACCATGCGCCTCCCACGTTGTGGGACCGCGCATACTGCACCTTTAGGTGCTGGAGGAAGTCCCCAAAGGGGACAACGACGTCGGCAATATATGCCCAAAGGGCCCTCGCTGTCGGAGGGGGCTACGCAGGAAGACGAGCGGGAGAAGCGAAACAAGACACAGCGAGACGCAATATATTGGGGCAGAGGGCCTCCGCTGTTCCGGGGCTATGGCGCTTCTTCTTAGTTCCCCCGAAGGGGCCCCTTTGGGCATATATTGCCCGAAGGCCCTTTGGCCCTTTGGGCAATATATTACCGCAAAGCGGCCCAAAGGGGGTCGGCTACGCCGATCCTCGCTGTCTCGCTGTTTTGGGGTAACTAAAAAGACCCGAACGAAGCTTCGTCTATTCTTGAAGCTAATCTTTGCCGAAAGCAATATATGCCCACAGGGGCCCCTTCTTTCCAGCACCTAAAGCCCTTTGGCCGCTTTGCGGAAATAGCCCCTCCGGGGTAACTAAAATGCGCATATCTTGTTAGCTACCCCCCTCCGGGGGGGGTTGCTAATACAAAGCGAGCCCCTCCAGGGCAATATATTGCTGATACAACGGCAACGACATAACGAGGAAGCAGCTAAAGCAGCCACGACGCCCGGAGGGGGCTGTTCTTCCCACAAAGTGGGACGGGCTTTAGGTGCTGGAAGCCTCTCAGACCTTATAGTGTTGGTCAACCAGATTAAGATACTTCTCTTTATGTTTTGAAAAATATTTAATAAGGATATGAAATTAGCTTATTGGATGTATGCGGGTCCAGCGCATATCGGAGTTCTCCGTGTAACAAGTTCATTTAAAAATGTACATGCTATTATGCATGCACCATTGGGAGATGATTATTTTAATGTAATGCGTTCAATGTTAGAACGTGAACGTGACTTTACACCTGTAACCGCAAGTATTGTTGATAGACATGTTTTAGCAAGAGGTTCACAAGAAAAAGTGGTTGAAAATATTACTAGAAAAAATAAAGAAGAATCTCCAGATTTAATCTTATTAACTCCAACATGTACATCTAGTATTTTACAAGAAGATTTACACAATTTTGTGGAACGTTCTACAATATCAAGGACACAAATCGAAATTAAACCACAAGTTAGTGAAACTAATGCCCCTATTGGTCTAACTTTTGGAGAAAGACGCCCTAGAGGAGGCCCTTTAGGGCCAAATAACAAAAATTTTGTTTTGCCCCCCCTTCGGGCATATATTGACGAAAATTGTTTAAATACCCCTTTGGCCCAGAGGGTAACAGATTGTATACAATCTCCTTCTCCTGAAGGAGGCCCTTTGGGGCCAGAGGAGCCTAAGGGGCCAGATGTTATTTTAGCAGATGTTAATCATTATAGAGTAAATGAATTACAAGCTGCTGATCGTACACTTGAACAAATTGTTCGTTATTATATCTCTCAAGCAAAAAAACAAAATAATTTAACTATTACCAAAACAGACAAACCTTCAGTAAATATTATTGGGATTTTTACATTAGGTTTTCATAATCAACACGATTGTAGGGAATTAAAACGTTTATTTAATGATTTAGGCATAAAGATAAATGAAATAATACCTGAAGGTGGTAATGTTAATAATTTAAAAAATTTACCTAAAGCTTGGTTTAATTTTGTTCCTTATCGTGAAATTGGATTAATGACAGCAATGTATCTTAAAACAGAATTTAATATGCCATATGTGTCTACAACTCCGATGGGTTTAGTTGATACTGCTTTATGTATTCGTGAAATTGCAAAAATAATTTCTAATCAATTATCCTTTCAGGAGGCCTCTGGCTCTTCAGATATGTGCAATATATGCCCAAAGGGCCCTCGGGGCGAAAGCAATATATTGCCCAAAGGGGCCACAAAGGGGCAATATAAAGTGGAGGCTTTATTTAATAAATATATTGATCAACAAACCCGTTTTGTTTCTCAAGCAGCGTGGTTTTCACGTTCTATCGATTGTCAAAATTTAACTGGTAAAAAAGCTGTTGTATTTGGGGATGCCACACACGCAGCTGCTATGACAAAAATTTTAGCACGTGAAATGGGAATACGTGTTTCATGTGCAGGGACATATTGTAAACACGATGCTGATTGGTTTCGTGAACAAGTTACTGGATTTTGTGATCAAATTTTAATAACAGATGATCATACACTTGTTGGAGATACTATTGCCAAATTAGAACCAGCGGCCATTTTTGGGACTCAAATGGAACGTCATGTTGGTAAACGTTTAGATATTCCATGTGGTGTAATTTCAGCACCTGTTCATATTCAAAATTTTCCTTTAGGTTATCGGCCTTTTTTAGGTTATGAAGGTACTAATCAAATAGCAGATTTAGTCTATAATTCATTTAATTTAGGGATGGAAGATCATTTATTACAGATTTTTGGTGGACATGATTCTGTTGGACATGACCTTCAGGGTACGGCCCACCTCTCTCTAAAAGCTGAAAGCTCTGGGCCCGCTGGGGCATATAAGGAGGGGCTCAAAGGGCTCCAACCTTCACAAACAGGTTCACATTTTCAAGAAGCATCAACCACTGATTTATGGTCACCCGAAGGTTTAAATGAATTAAATAAAGTACCTGGCTTTGTACGAGGAAAAGTCAAACGTAATACAGAAAAATATGCATTACAGCAGAATATTCCAGTTATTACGGTTGAGGTTATGTATGCAGCAAAAGAAGCATTGTCAAGTTAAATGCCCCTGAACGAAGGCACAATCAGTTACGTTTGCCGTCTCAATATATTACGTCCCCCCCTCCTTTCTTGCGCTCGTCGGCTTTGCGTCCCGCTAGCGGGAGAAACACGTTGTGGGCGCAAGGAAGTCCCCACTGGGGACAACGACGCACATAACTGTCTGCTTTCAGACAAAAAAGCGCCCCTCTGGGGTAAGATATTGCCCAAAGGGCGTCTCTTCGTCGGCTTCTTAGTTACCCCGGAGGGGCCCAGAGGGGCCCGGAGGGGCCCAGAGGGGCGTCTCGCTATGTATTAGCTACCATTGGCAATATCTTACCCCAGAGGGGCGCTTTTTTGTCTGAAAGCAGACAGTTATGTGCCCGAAGGGGGGTAGCTAACAAGATATGCGCATTTTAGTTACCCCGGAGGGGCTCTGTCTGAAAGCCAAAGGGCTTTAGGTGCTGGAAAGGAGGGGCCCAGAGGGGCGTCTTGCGTCCCACAATATATGCCCAAAGGGCTCTTTCGTGCCCTTCGGGCCACATAACTGTCTGAAAGGCTTCTCTGTCCCCCCGTAGGGGCGAAAGCCAAAGGGCCTTCGGGCCGCTTCTCTGTCCCTCGCTGTCAGAGGGGCCCCGTAGGGGCGAAAGCCAAAGGGCCTTCGGGCCGCTTCTCTGTCTGAAAGGCTTCTCTGTCCCCCCGTAGGGGCGAAAGCCAAAGGGCCTTCGGGGTAACTGTAAAGAGACGCCCAAAGGGCAAAGCTAGCGGCCCTTTGGGGTAACTAAAAAGCCCGCAATATATTGCCCAAAGGGGGCAAAGCCGACGAGACGATGCGAGACGCAATATATTGCTTTCAGCAAAGCCGGGCCGCTCCCACGTTGTGGGCGCGGCCCGTCCTGCTATGCAGGAAGAGACCTACACCTTTAGGTGTTGCTGCACCTTTAGGTGCTCTCGGCAAAGCCGACGACGAAGCTATGCGCCTCATCCTTTCAGACAGAGAAGCCCAAAGGGCCACTAGCTTTGCCCTTTGGGCGTCTCGCTTTGTCCAGCACCTAAAGGTGCTCGTCTTCCGTCGGCCCCTTTGGGCCCCCTTCGGGGTAACAGATTGCGTAGCAGGACGCAATATATGCCCAAAGGGCCGCTAGCGGGAGAAACACGTTGTTTTCGGCAAAGGTTAGCGAAGCTAAGGTTAGCGAAGCTAAGCCCACAAAGTGGGAGACCTACACCTTTAGGTGTTGCTGCACATCTCTGTCTGAAAGCTCTTGTTAGCAACCCCCCTCCGGGGGGTTGCTAATACGCAAAGCCGACGACGCAACACCTAAAGGTGTAGGTCGGCAATATCTTACCCCAGAGGGGCCCGGAGGGGCCCAGAGGGGCGTCGTATCGGCTATATATTACCGCAAAGCGGCCTAGAGGGGCGTCTTGCGTCCCACTACGTGGGAGTGCAAGAAAGGAGGGGCTCGCTATGTATTAGCAACCCCCCGGAGGGGGGTAGCTAACAAGATATGCGCATAGCGCATACTGCACCTTTAGGTGCTGGAAAGGAGGGGCCCAGAGGGGCGGGCAATATATTGTGGGCCCGGAGGGCATATATTGAGAACACGTAGTGGTCCAGCACCTAAAGGTGCAGCAACACCTAAAGGTGTAGGTCGGCAATCAGTTACCCCGAAGGGGCGGGCAATATATTGCTTTCGGCAAAGCCGACGAGGAAGTCCCCAAAGGGGACACAACGCGCAATAAATTACGTCGTCGGCAATATCTTACCCCAGAGGGGCGTCTCGCTATGTATTAGCAACCCCCCGGAGGGGGGTTGCTAACAAGATATGCGCATAGCGCATACTGCACCTTTAGGTGCTGGAAAGGAGGGGCCCAGAGCTTTCAGACAGAGATGCCTTTCAGACAGTAATGTGCGTCGTATCGGCTACGCAATCTGTTACCCCGAAGGGGCGCGAAGCGGCCGAAGGGGCGCGAAGCTTTAATAAATTAACCTTTGGGTATATATTGCGGCCTTCGGGCCGCTTTGCGGTAATATATTGCCGATGAGCGCAAGAAAGGAGGGGGCTACGCTTTCGGCAAAGCCGACGAAGAAAGCAATATGTTACCCCAGAGGGGCGCAGAGGGGGGCAATATATTGCGGCCAAAGGGCTTTAGGTGTTTTCGGCAAAGCCGACGAGAAAGGAGGGTAACTGAAAGCGGGGCCCAAAGGGCCTTCGCTCTTCGGGGTTACATTACTTGCAAATCCTGAAAGCAATAAGCTTTTAGTGATAGATGCCTCTGGGGGCCCTGGAGGGGCCGGGCTAAAAGGGGCCAAAGGGGCAAAGAATTATTTTGCACGCTTAATATATTGGCTATGGTAGCCAATATATAGAAAAACACTTCCATGTATGCCAATATTGTTATTCTCAATTTTAATCTTTCTCTATATATGATAAAAAATAAACTGTTAGTGTAACATTATATTGCCGTCGTTGTCCCCTACGGGGACTTCCTTGCTTCGCTTCTCGTACCCCCCCCCCCTTCGGGCCCGGAGGGTAACTGAAAGCGTCGTCGGCAATATATGCCCAAAGGGCTGCTAGCTTTGCCCTTTGGGCGTCTCTTTACAGTTACCCCGAAGGGGCCCCTTTGGGCATATATTGCCCGAAGGCCCTTTGGCTTTCGCCCCTACGGGGGGACAGAGAAGCGGCCCGAAGGCCCTTTGGCCCCTCTGGGGTAACTGAAAGCGGCATTGGTAGCTAATACAAAGCGAGAAAGAGAAAACAACGTGTTTCTCTTTCTCGCTTTGCTTTCGGCAAAGCCGACGACGCCCAAAGGGCAAAGCTAGCGGCCCTTTGGGGGGCGTCTCAATATATTACCGCAAAGCGGCCCGAAGGCCCTTTGGCTTTCGCCCCTACGGGGCCCCTCTGACAGCGAGGGACAGAGAAGCGGCCCGAAGGCCCTTTGGCTTTCGCCCCTACGGGGCCCCTCTGACAGCGAGGGCCCTTTGGGCCCCCTTTGGGGTAACTAAAAAGCCCGAAGGCCCTTTGGCTTTCGCCCCTTCGGGGCCCCTCTGACAGCGAGGGCCCTTTGGGCATATATTGCCTTTCAGACAGTTATGTGGCCCGAAGGGGCCCGAAGGGCACGAAAGAGCCCTTTGGGCATATATTGTGGGAGTGCGAGAAAGAAGGGCACGAAAGACGAAAGAGAAAGAAGGGGCTGTTGACCATTTTAATCTTTATATTGGCACTTAATTTATTGTAATAAATTACCCTCCGGGAGCTATGAAACAAATATAAGTTGCATAAGTAAAAAATAAATGTTATATTATTAAAAGTTGTTTAATAACGGGATGTAGCGCAGCTTGGTAGCGCATGTGCTTTGGGAGCATAGGGTCGCAGGTTCGAATCCTGTCATCCCGAAAATATTTTTTGCTATCTATTATCTTATGCGCTATATATGCCCAAAGGGACGTTTGCAATATATGCCCAAAGGGCCCTCGCTGTCTGTGGGGACTTCCTCCAACACCTAAAGCCCTTTGGCCGCAATATATTACCCTCCGGGGCCCCTTCTTTCTCGCTTTGTCCAGGATCGGCTTTTTTGTCTGAAAGCTCTCGTCGGCAATATCTTACCCCAGAGGGGCCCGAAGGGGCCCAGAGGGGCGTCGTATCGGCTTCTCTGTCCTTCGCTGTCGGAGAGGCTCGCGATGCGCTTCGTTCGGGGCCCAGAGGGGCGTCGTATCGGCTTCTCTGTCTGAAAGCCCGGAGGGGGCTGTCAGAGGGGCCCGGAGGCTTTCAGACAGTTATGTGCGTCGTATCGGCTATATATTACCGCAAAGCGGCCCAGAGGGGCGTCTTGCGTCCCACTACGTGGGAGTGCAAGAAAGGAGGGGCTCGCTATGTATTAGCAACCCCCCCCGGAGGGGGGTTGCTAACAAGATATGCGCATAGCGCATACTGCACCTTTAGGTGCTGGAAAGGAGGGGCTCGCTATGTATTAGCAACCCCCCTCCGGGCACATAACTGTCTGAAAGCCTCCGGGCCCCTCTGGGCCCCTCCGGGGTAACAGAGAAGCCAATGGTAGCTAACAAGATATGCGCATAGCGCATACTGCACCTTTAGGTGCTGGAAAGGAGGGGCCCAGAGGGGCGGGCAATATATAGCGGGAGAGACGGCAACGAATAGCCCCTCCGGGGTAACTAAAATGCGCATAGCTATGTTTTAGTTAGTTACCAGCACCTAAAGCACTTTATAGGTCCCCCCGTAGGGGCGAAAGCCTTCGCTGTCTCAATATATTACGTCCCGCTTGCTTTGCCCAAAGGGCGTCTCTATATATGCCCAAAGGGCACTTTGTGGGCCCGGAGGGCAGATATTGAGCAGAGCCTTTCAGACAGTTATGTGGCCCAAAGGGGCAACCATTGGCTTCGTCTTTCGTGCCCTTCGGGCAAAGCGCAATATATGCCCCCCCCTCTGGGGCCCCTTTGACAGCGAAGGACAGAGAAGTGGGCAATATATTACGTCCCGCTTCAATATATTACCGCAAAGCGGACCCTCCTTTCGTGCCCTTTGGGCAAAGCATAGCGAGACGCCCGGAGGGGGCTGTCAAAGGGGCCCCAGAGGGGGGGGCATATATTGCGGCCCAAAGGGGGCCCAAAGGGCCGCTAGCTTTGCCCTTTGGGCGTCTCTATATATGCCCAAAGGGCACTTTGTGGGAAGAGAAAGAGCCCTTTGGGCATATATTGTGGGATGCGAGACGCAATATATTACCGCTCCAGCTTTTATTAATTTTGCAGTATGCGCGTCCCACTACGTGGGAGTCGTCGGCTTTGCCGAAAACAACGTGTTCGGCTTTGCCGATTATGTGCAAAGCACATTATATTACCGCAAAGCGGCCCCCGAAGGGGCGAAAGCCAAAGGGCTTTAGGTGTTGTCCAGCACCTAAAGGTGCAGCAACACCTAAAGGTGTAGGTCGGCTTTGCGTATTAGCAACCCCCGGAGGGGGTTGCTAACAAGAAAACAACGTGGGAGAGGCGCATAATCCTTTCAGACAGAGAAGCCCAAAGGGCCGCTAGCTTTGCCCTTTGGGCAATATATTGTGTCCTGCTTTGCTTTCGGCAAAGCCGACGAGGCGCGGCCCAGAGGGGGCTACGCTTTCGGCAAAGATTAGCTTCGCTAAGGTTAGCTTTGCTAATAGACGAAGAAAGCAATATCTTACCCCAAAGGGGCCCAGAGGGGCGGGCAATATATTGCCTTTCAGACAGTAATGTGCGTCGTATCGGCTACGCAGGAAGAAAACACCTAAAGCCCTTTGGCCGCTTTGCGGAAATAGCCCCTCCGGGCCCCTCTGGCTTTCAGACAAAGAAGCGCAATATATGCCCCCCCTCCGGCTTTCAGACAGAGAAGCCATAACTTTCAGACAGTTATGTGCGTCGTTGTCCCCCGTGGGGACTTCCTTGCTGCGCAAGAAAGGAGGGGCGTTTTGCGTCCCACTACGTGCCCTTTGGCACATAACTGTCTGAAAGGCTTCGTCGGCTTCGCCGATAGCACATAACTGTCTGAAAGGCTTCGTCGGCTTCGCCGATAGCACATAACTGTCTGAAAGGCTTCGTCGGCTTCGCCGATAGCACATAACTGTCTGAAAGCCAAAGGGCCTTCGGGCCGCTTCTCTGTCCCCCCGTAGGGGCGAAAGCCAAAGGGCCTTTGGGCAATATATGCCCAAAGGGGCACATAACTGTCTGAAAGGCTTCTTTGTCCCCCCGTAGGGGCGAAAGCCAAAGGGCCTTCGGGCCGCTTCTCTGTCCCCCCGTAGGGGCGAAAGCCAAAGGGCCTTCGGGGTAACTAAGAAGCCGATGAGCGCAAGAAAGAAGGGGGGTAGCTAACAAGAGACAAGAGAGCCCCTCCGGGCCCCTTTGGGGCAACTGATTGCGCATAACTAACTAACAAGATATGCGCAATCAGTTGCCCCAAAGGGGCCCGGAGGGGCTATTTCCGCAAAGCGGCCAAAGGGCTTTAGGTGCTGGAAAGAAGGGGCATATTAAAAAATAATATATAATATATACTATCAGCCCGAAAGGCATATATTGTTACCCTCCAGGCAGCTTTTAGACTAATATTGGCTTCGCCAATAACTATTTTTTAGAATGAAAAAAAGAGCTTTAAGGTGAGCTTATTTTATTGTTTCTGGTTACCCCTTTGGTGGTGCATTCCCCCGGAGGCCCCAAAGGTTCTTTGGCTATATATGCCCCCCCTTCGGGCCAAAGGGCTGAAAGGAAGCACCAACCTTTGGGTCTTCTTGTTGTAGTTAGTTATGCGCAATCTGTTACCCTCCGGGCGTTGCCCAAAGGGCCCCTTTGGCTTTCAGACAAAGAAGCCAAAGGGGCGTCTCTTTCAGTTACCCCGGCCCCTCTGGGCCCCTTCGGGCCGCTTTGCGCACATAACTGTCTGAAAGGCTTCTCTGTCTGAAAGCCAAAGGGCCTTCGGGCCGCTTTGCGCCCCTTCGGGCCGCTTTGCGGTAATATATTGAGCGGCCCAAAGGGCACGAAAGGAACAGCGAGGGCCCAAAGGGCCTATATAGCGGCCTCCGGGCTGAAAGCCTTCTCGTTATTTTTAAGCATTTAAAACAATAAGATCAGTCAATGAAATATAAAACTTTTTAATGAAGGATATTTATGACAACTTTAGCACTGGTATTTGCAAAACTTCCTGAAGCTTATGCACCATTTGCACCAATTGTAGACGTTTTACCTGTTATTCCTGTATTCTTTATTTTATTAGCTTTTGTTTGGCAAGCTGCAGTTAGTTTTAGATAAGTTTAGCAATATATGCCCCCCCCCTTTGGGCCACTTTATAGGTCTGAAAGCCCTCGCTGTTCGCTGTCCCGAAGGCCCTTTACAGCGAGCCCTTCGGGCCCCCTTTGGGGTAACTAAGAAGCATCTCTGTCCTTCGATCAGGGCTGCTTTGCGCTTCTTTTTAGTTACCCTCCGGGCCCGGAGGGGGCTGTCAGAGGGGCCCGAAGGGGCGCAAAGCGGACCCTCCGGGCAATATATTGCATCTCTGTCCCTCGCTGTTCAGGCCGCTCATTATTTGTCTGAAAGCGGGCCGCTTTCAGTTACCCCAGAGGGGCCAAAGGGCCTTCGGGCTGCTTCTCTGTCCCCCCGTAGGGGCGAAAGCCAAAGGGCCTTCGGGCCGCTTCTCTGTCCCTCGCTGTCAGAGGGGCCCCGTAGGGGCGAAAGCTTCGGGCCGCTTCTCTGTCCCTCGCTGTCAGAGGGGCCCCGTAGGGGCGAAAGCTTCGGGCCGCTTCTCTGTCCCTCGCTGTCAGAGGGGCCCCGTAGGGGCTCAATATATTACCGCAAAGGGCCTTCGGGCCGCTTTGCGCCCCTTCGGGCCGCTTTGCGGTAATATATTGAGCCCCTACGGGGGCGACACCCTTCGGGGCGCAGAAGAGTGGAGGCCCTTTGGGCATATATTGCCCAAAGGGGCCCCAAAGGGGAAGGAGATAGACAAAGCTTTCAGACATATCTGTGCCAAAGGGGGCCAATAAGACAGAGATGCTTCGGGATCGAGGCAATATAAAGTTTGAAATATGAATTGACATTAATATTCTTGCATGTTAAAAAGGTAACAGAATAAATAATAAAACGTCCTTAGTTCAGTCGGTAGAACGCAGGTTTCCAAAACCTGATGTCGTGGGTTCAATTCCTACAGGGCGTGTTGTTTGATGTTTTTATTTTCTTGTCCCCTCCGGGCCTTCTTTCGTGCCCTTTGGGCCCCCTCTGGGCCGCTCGCCTCGTCTTTCGTGCCCTTTGGGCAAAGCGCTCGTCTCCCGCTTTGCTTTCGGCTTCTTAGTTACCCCGGAGGGGCCCAGAGGGGCGGGCAATATATTGCGTCGTATCGGCTACGCAATCTGTTACCCCGAAGGGGCGCGAAGCGGCCGAAGGGGCGCGAAGCTTTAATAAATTAACCTTTGGCTTTCGCCCCTACGGGGGGACAGAGAAGCCTTTCAGACAGTTATGTGCGCAAAGCTTTAATAAATTAACCTTTGGCTTTCGCCCCTTCGGGGCCCCTCTGGGGTAATATATTGCCTTTCAGACAGTTATGTGGCCCAAAGGGGCATCCCACAATATATTGCCCAAAGGGCTCGTGCCCAAAGGGCAAAGCTAGCGGCCCTTTGGGCCACATAACTGTCTGCTTTCGCCCCTTCGGGGCCCCTCTGGGCTTTCGCCCCTTCGGGGGGACAGAGAAGCGGTAATATATTGCCCGCTTCTTTGTCCCCCCGAAGGGGCGAAAGCCGAAGGGCTCGCTGTGAAGGGCTCGCTGTGAAGGGGGCAAAGATTAGCTTCGCTAAGGTTAGCTTTGCTAAGGTTAGCGAAGCTAATAGACGAGGAAGTCCCCAAAGGGGACAACGACGAGCGGCCCGGCTTTGCCGAAAGCAATGTATTGCCCAAAGGGGCCCCAAAGGGGCAACGAGGAAGCAGCTGAAGCAGCAACAACGACGCAAAGCCGACAACGAAAGGCAATATATGAAGAAAGCTTGTTTTAATAAACAAAATAAAGCTTGATTGTTTAAAGATTTTATGTTATAAATACTTTAAATAATATTAATAACATAATTAGGAAAGGTGGCAGAGTGGTTAATTGCACCAATTTTGAAAATTGGCGTGGCTTCGCGGTCACCGAGGGTTCGAATCCCTCCCTTTCCGTAACAAATAACAAAAAAATTTTAGTATTTTTTATGAGTAATTGGCAGTAGGCACAGGAACCTGATAGTACCCCTCCCGGCTTTCGCCCCTTCGGGGGCTTCTTAGTTACCCCGGAGGCCCTTTGGCTTTCGCCCCTTCGGGGGCCGCTCTGCTATATATTGCCGCAAGGCGGCGGGCAACGAATATAAAGCGGCCCGCTTTCAGACAAATAATGAGCGGCCCGAAGGCCCTTTACAGCGAGCCCTTCGGCCCGGAGGGTCCGCAATATATGCCCGCCCCTCTGGGCCCCTTTGACAGCCCCCTCCGGGGTAATTATATGAAGCGGGACGTAATAGATTGCGGCCCGAAGGGGCGCCTTTCAGCCCGAAACAGCGAGGGCTTCTTGCTACGCAATATATGCCCAAAGGGGGGTAACTGTTTGTAGGGACTTCCTCCAACACCTAAAGCCCTTTGGCCGCAATATATGCCCCCCCTCCGGGGTAACTAAAAAGACATAACTTTCAGACAGTTATGTGCCCCGAAGGGGCGAAAGCCAAAGGGCCTTCGGGCCGCATCTCTGTCCCCCCGTAGGGGCGAAAGCTTCGGGCAATATATGCCCAAAGGGGCACATAACTGTCTGAAAGGCTTCTTTGTCTGAAAGCCAAAGGGCCTTCGGGCCGCTTTGCGGTAATAGATAGCGCATCCCACTACGTGGGAGTCGTCGGCTTTGCGTATTAGCAACCCCCGGAGGGGGTTGCTAACAAGAAAACAACGTGTTTCTCGTGCCCAAAGGGCAAAGCTAGCGGCCCTTTGGGCCCCCTTTGGGGTAACTAAAAAGCCCGCAATATATTGCCCGAAGGGCTCGCTGTGAAGGGCTCGCTGTGAAGGGGGCAAAGCCGACGAGACGAGAGAAAGAAGGGGCCCCGGAGGGTAATATATTGCGGCCGAAGGGCTTTAGGTGCTGGAAGGGGCAACGAAGGTAATGGATTCATGCTACAGGCTGAAAGGAAAATTTTGGGTAGCCTTTTTACTCAAAGAAAGTTGTATAAACAGCTTACTGAACATTTAAAATGTGGATAGTCAGTCTTTTTTCCAGCACCTAAAGCCCTTTGGCCGCTTTGCGGAAATAGATAGCGCTATATATTGCCCAAAGGGCCCTTCGAGGGCCAATGCGCATAAGGCAATCTGTTGCCCCATGGGCCCTTTGGGGTCATGGGCTTTAAAGTCTAAAAGCTCACTTCAATGAGCCCGAAGGCCCCTTTGGGCTTAGAGAGTAACTGCCCCTTTGGGCGTCTCAATATATTACGTCCCCCCCTCCTTTCTTGCGCAGCCCCTTTGGGCCACATAACTGTCTGAAAGCCAAAGGTTAATTTATTAAAGCTTCGCGCCCCTTCGGCCGCTTCTCTGTCCCCCCGTAGGGGCGAAAGCCAAAGGTTAATTTATTAAAGCTTCGCGCCCCTTCGGCCGCTTTGCGGTAATATAAAGCGTAGCCGATACGACGCACATAACTGTCTGCTTTCAGACAAAAAAGCGCCCCTCTGGGGTAAGATATTGCCCAAAGGGCGTCTCTTGTTAGTTAGTTACGTCGGCTTCGCCGATAGCACCTAAAGCCCTTTGGCTTTCAGACAGAGAAGCGCGGTCGTCGGCAATATCTTACCGCTCCAGCACCTAAAGGTGCAGTATGCGCGTTGTGTCCCCTTTGGGGACTTCCTCGTCGGCTTTGCCCCCTTTGGGCAATATATTGCTTTCGGCAAAGCCGACGACCACTATGTGGGAGGCGCATAATCGGCTTCATATAATTACCCCGGAGGGGGCTGTCAGAGGGGCGCGAAGCGGCCCAGAGGGGCCAAAGGGCACGTTGTGTATTAGCAACCCCCCGGAGGGGGGTAGCTAACAGGCGCGGCCCAGAGGGGCCCGAAGGGGGCTACGCAGGAAGAAAACAACGTGCCCTTTGGCCCCTCTGGGCCGCTTTCAGTTACCCCAGAGGGGCCAAAGGGCCTTCGGGCCGCTTCTTTGTCTGAAAGCCAAAGGGCCTTCGGGCCGCTTTGCGGTAATATATTGCCGATTATGTGCAAAGCACATAACTGTCCCCCCGAAGGGGCGAAAGCCAAAGGGCTTTAGGTGTTGTCGTCGGCTTTGCCGAAAACAACGTGGGAGAGGCGCATAACTAACTAATACAAAGCGAGCCCTTCGGGCAATATATTGCGGCCCGGCCCCTCTGCGCCCCTTTGGGGTAAGATATTGCTTTCTTCCTGCGTAGCCCCCTCTGACAGCCCCCTCCGGGCGTCTCGCTATGCTTTGCCCAAAGGGCACGAAAGGAGGGTAACTAAAAAGAAGCCGACCATGCGCCTCTCCCACGTTGTTTTCTTGTTAGCAACCCCCTCCGGGGGTTGCTAATACGCAAAGCCGACCTACACCTTTAGGTGTTTGTTGCTGCACCTTTAGGTGCTGGACAACACCTAAAGCCCTTTGGCTTTCGCCCCTTCGGGGGCCGCTTTGCGGTAATATAATGTGCTTTGCAAATAATCGGCTTTGCCGAACACGTTGTTTTCGGCAAAGCCGACCATGCGCATAGCGCATACTGCACCTTTAGGTGCTGGACTCCCACGTAGTGGTCGTCGGCTTTGCCGAAAGCAATATATTGCCCAAAGGGGGCAAAGCCGACGAGGAAGTCCCCAAAGGGGACACAACGCGCATACTGCAAAATTAATAAAAGCTGGACGTAATATATTGCCCACAAAGTGCTCTTTGGGCACGAGGAAGCAGCTGAAGCAGCAACAACGACGGGCTTTAGGTGCTGGAGAAAGGCTTATTTTGCACCAACGAAGGACAATGAAAGCTAATATATAGAGGGCTATAAGTATTTTTCTACAACGTATAAAAGAAAAAATCACAAAAATTTTAAAATATTGTTTAAACATTTTTTGTAACAAAAATCTTTTATAATACTTATTCTTTTTTATATTTAAAAAAGATTTTATCTTATCTAAAATAAATTTAATATGACTCGAGTTAAACGTGGTAATGTATCGCGCAAAAGACATAAAAAAATTTTAAGCATGTCAAAAGGTTTTAGAGGTGCAGCTAGTACTTTATTCCGTACAGCAAATCAACAAAATATGAAAGCACTACGTTATTCATATAGAAACCGTCGCCAAAAAAAACGCGATTTTCGCCGTCTGTGGATTGCACGTGTAAATTCTGCTGTACGTCGTTATGGCTTAAATTATAGTGAATTTATGAATTATTTAAAAACACATAAAATTTTATTAAATCGTAAAGTAATAGCTCAACTTTCAATTTGCGATCCAGAAGCATTTATGCAATTACTTTTATTTTAATCTAATCGCATTATATTCGTTGCTCTTTGGGCCGCAATATATTGCCCGCCCCTCTGGGCCCCTTTGACAGCGAAGGACAGAGAAGCGGGACGTAATATATTGCCCCCCGAAGGCCCTTTGGGTATATATTGCCCCCTTCGTTTAATAAATAAACCTTTGGCTTTCAGCCCACAGGCGTCTCTCATTGGTCTTTCCGCCCTTCGGGCCCCTTTTGGAGCTATTGATTGAGCTTTTAGCCCTTTGGGCATATATTGCTTATCCTCAATATATTACGTCGTCGGCAATATCTTACCGCTTTTTTGTCTGAAAGCAGACAGTTATGTGCCCGGAGGGGGCTACGCAGGAAGAGAGCACCTAAAGCCCTTTACAGCGAGCCCTTCGGGCAATATATTGCGCGTCTCCCGCTTTGCTTTCTTCCTGCGTAGCCCCCTCTGACAGCCCCCTCCGGGCGTCTCGCTATGCTTTGCCCAAAGGGCACGAAAGGAGGGTAACTAAAAAGAAGCCGACCATGCGCCTCTCCCACGTTGTTTTCTTGTTAGCAACCCCCTCCGGGGGTTGCTAATACGCCCCTTTGGGCAATATAAAGACGCGAAGTATTTAACAATCATATATTGCGTATTAGCTACCCCCCGGAGGGGGGTAGCTAACAAGACGAGGAAGTCCCCAAAGGGGACAACGACGTCGGCAATATATGCCCCCCCTCCGGGGTAACTAAAAAGACATAAAAGTCGGAGGGGGCTACGCAGGAAGACGAGCGCAAGAAAGGAGGGGGCTACGCTTTCGGCAAAGATTAGCTTCGCTAATAGACGAAGAGCTTTCGCCCCTTCGGGGGCAGCAATATATGCCCGCCCCTCTGGGCCTCTTTGGGGGTAAGATATTGCTTTCTTCGTCTATTAGCGAAGCTAATCTTTGCCGAAAGCGTAGCCCCCTCTGGGCCCCTCCGGGCCCCTCTGGGGCAAGATATTGCCGACCATGCGCATAGCGCATACAGCACCTTTAGGTGCTCTCGGCAAAGCCGACGACGTAATATAATGTGTAGCAACACCTAAAGGTGTAGGTCTCTTGTTAGCAACCCCCCTCCGCCCTTTGGCCCCTCCGGGGTAACTAAGAAGCCCAAAGGGCTCCCGCTAGTGGCCCTTTGGGCCGCTTTGCGGTAATATATTAGTGCCCTTTGGGCACGAGGAAGCAGCTGAAGCAGCAACAACGACGGGCTTTAGGTGCTAGAGAAGGGCAACAAATAGATAGCCAATAAATTAAGAAAAATGCAACAAGTTTTGCGGGATCTAAAAATATGTTATAAATAAATTAAAATGCTTTATGATTCCAATTATAAAAAGGCTGGGTTCATCGTTCAATGGATAGGACAGCGGCCTTCTAAGCCGTTAATGTAGGTTCGATTCCTACTGAACCTGAAAAAATAAAAACTTTTGCTAAGGTTTTTTAACTAACATTCAAAATAATTAAACTAACAAGTTCAGTAGTGGTCACACAGTAACCCTTTAAGGGGCCCTCTGTATTGGGACCCAATGCTCTGATTGTTAGTTACAAGAACGAGTAAAAACAAACATTACCCCCTATGCGCCTCTCCCACGTTGTTTTCTTCCTGCGTAGCCCCCTCCAACTTTTATGTCTTTTTAGTTACCCCGGAGGGGGGGCATATATTGCCGACCTACACCTTTAGGTGTTGCTGCAAAATTAATAAAAGCTGGACAACACCTAAAGCCCTTTACAGCGAGGGACAGAGCCCCTCCGGTTCCCGCAAGCGGGACGTAATATATAGCACATAATCGGCTTCTTTTTAGTTACCCTCCTTTCGTGCCCTTTGGGCAAAGCATAGCGAGACGCCCGGAGGGGGCTGTCAGAGGGGCCCGAAGGGGCGCGAAGCGGCCCAGAGGGGCCAAAGGGCACGTTGTTTTCTCCCGCTAGCGGGACGCAAAGCCGACCATGCGCATAGCGCATACTGCACCTTTAGGTGCTGGACTCCCACGTAGTGGTCCCGCTTTGCGGGAGACGCGCATACTGCACCTTTAGGTGCTGGACTCCCACGTAGTGGTCCCGCTATATATGCCCAAAGGGGCCCAAAGGGCATGAGACACGCTTCTCTGTCTGAAAGCCGAAGGGCTCGTTGTAAAGGGCTTTAGGTGCTGGAAGCAACCTCTATATATTGCCCTGAACGGAGGACAGAGATGCCTGAAAGCAATATCTAAAAGCTCTCTTTAAAGCCGGGCTAAAAATATTAAAGATTTCAAAAGCATATAAATGTTTTGTCACTTTTTTATTAAAAATTCAATAAAAGTTGCTTGCTTTTTTTCTGGGAGTTATATTAAAAGATAAAATATAATTTTTTGTTTTTGCCCCTTTGGGCCCCTCCGGGGTAACGAAGAAGCCCAAAGGGGCTGGGAATGAATAGTATAAAAATTAACCCGAATAATTGGATTATCTATCAATGACACTAACTTAGTAACACGCAGGCTTTCCGACAGGTTTGGGCCCGGCGTCTTTGCCAATCCATGCCCAAAAGGGCCCTTTGACAGCCCCTTCGACGTCTCAATATATTACGTCTCCCGCTTTGCGGGACTTGTTGCTGCTTCAGCTGCTTCCTCCAGCTTTTATTAATTTTGCAGTATGCGCGTCTCCCGCTTTGCTTTCTTCCTGCGTAGCCCCCTCTGACAGCCCCCTCCGGGCGTCTCGCTATGCTTTGCCCAAAGGGCACGAAAGGAGGGTAACTAAAAAGAAGCCGACCATGCGCCTCTCCCACGTTGTTTTCGGCAAAGCCGACGACAACACCTAAAGCCCTTTACAGCGAGGGACAGAGCCCCTCCGGTTCCCGCAAGCGGGACGTAATATATAGCACATAATCGGCTTCTTAGTTACCCCGAAGGGGCGCGAAGCGGCCCAGAGGGGCCAAAGGGCACGTTGTTTTCGGCAAAGCCGACGACTCCCACGTAGTGGGACGCGCATACTGCACCTTTAGGTGCTGGACCACTACGTGGGAGTTGTCTCGTCGGCTTTGCCGAAAGCAAAGCGGGCAATATATTACCGCAAAGCGGCCCAAAGGGGGCCCAAAGGGGGCCCAAAGGGGGCCCAAAGGGCCGCTAGCTTTGCCCTTTGGGCACGAGCCCTTTGGGCAATATATTGTGCCCTTTGGCCCCTCTGGGCCGCTTCGCGCCCCTTCGGGCCCCTCTGACAGCCCCCTCCGGGCGTCTCGCTATGCTTTGCCCAAAGGGCACGAAAGGAGGGTAACTAAAAAGAAGCCGATTATGTGCTATATATTACGTCCCGCTTGCGGGAACCGGAGGGGCTCTGTCCCTCGCTGTAAAGGGCTTTAGGTGTTGTCGTCGGCTTTGCCGAAAACAACGTGGGAGAGGCGCATAGTCGGCTTCGCCCCCTTTGGGCATATATAGCGGGACGCAATCTGTTACCCCGGAGGGGGCTACGCAGGAAGACGACGTAATATATTGAGACGCGTCTATTAGCTTTGCTAACCTTAGCAAAGCTAACCTTAGCGAAGCTAATCTTTGCCGAAAGCAATATATGCCCAAAGGGCCTTCGTCTCGCTTCGTCCAGGATCGGCTTTTTTGTCTGAAAGCTCTCGTCTTCCGTCGGCCCCTTTGGGCCCCCTTTGGGGTAACAGATTGCGTAGCAGGACGCAATATATGCCCAAAGGGCCGCTAGCTTTGCCCTTTGGGCACGAGAAACACGTTGTTTTCTTGTTAGCAACCCCCCGGAGGGGGGTTGCTAACAAGAAAACAAAGTGCCCTTTGGGCATATATTGAGAAAGGCATATATTGCGCTTCGTTCTCTTTGCCCCTTTGGGGCAAACGTAACAGCTTGTATAAATACCCCCTCCGGGCAATATTATGATGCCTGAAGGGGGCTGTCCAAAAAGAGGTGAATAAATAATTAAGAATACTAAAAAAGAAATATGTCACGTACAAAATTTGAACGTAAAAAACCACACGTAAATATTGGTACTATTGGTCACGTTGACCATGGTAAAACAACATTAACTGCTGCTATTACTATGACATTAGCTGCTGCTGGTGGTTCTGTTGGTAAAAAATATGATGAAATTGACTCAGCACCAGAAGAAAAAGCACGTGGTATTACAATTAATACAGCACACGTAGAATATGAAACAGCAAACCGCCACTATGCTCACGTAGATTGTCCAGGTCACGCTGACTATGTTAAAAACATGATCACAGGTGCAGCACAGATGGATGGTGCTATTTTAGTTGTATCTGGTGCTGATGGTCCTATGCCACAAACAAAAGAACACATTCTATTAGCTAAACAAGTAGGTGTTCCTAATATTGTTGTATTCTTAAATAAAGAAGACCAAGTAGATGACAAAGAACTACTTGAATTAGTAGAATTAGAAGTACGTGAAACTTTAGACAAATATGAATTCCCAGGTGATGAAATTCCTGTAGTTCCTGGCTCAGCTCTATTAGCATTAGAAGCTTTAATTGAAAATCCAAAAACCCAGCGTGGTGATAATAAATGGGTTGATAAAATTTACGACCTAATGGATAAAGTTGATAGTTACATTCCAACTCCACAACGTGAAACAGATAAACCTTTCTTATTAGCTGTTGAAGACGTATTATCAATTACAGGTCGTGGTACAGTAGCTACTGGACGTGTAGAAAGAGGTACACTTAAAATCAGTGATACTGTTGAAATTGTTGGTTTAAAACCAACACAATCTGCTGTTGTAACTGGTTTAGAAATGTTCAAAAAAACATTAGATGAAACAATGGCTGGTGATAACGTTGGTGTATTATTACGTGGTGTTCAGAAAAAAGACATTGAGCGTGGTATGGTTATTGCAAAACCAGGTACTATTACACCTCATACTAAATTTGAAGCTCAAGTATATGTTTTAACAAAAGAAGAAGGTGGCCGTCACTCAGCTTTTATGATTGGTTATCAACCACAATTCTATGTACGTACAACAGATGTTACAGGTAAAGTTGTTGGTTTCAATCATATTCAAATGCGTAACCCTTCATCTGTAGCAGAAGAACATTCAAACAAAATGGCTATGCCAGGTGACCGTATTAGTATGACAGTAGAACTTATCAACCCAATTGCTATTGAAAAAGGTATGCGTTTTGCAATTCGTGAAGGTGGTCGTACTGTAGGTGCTGGTGTTGTTACAAATATTGTTGCATAATTACAAAGCTTTTTGACTTCTCGGTCGTCATATATTGCCTTTCCAGCTTTTATTACTTTTGCAGCAACACCTAAAGGTGTAGTCAATATATGCCCACAGGGGCCCTCCGGGGCCCCCCTTCGGCCCGGAGGGTCCGCAATATATGCCCCCCCTCCGGGGTAACTAAAAAGACATAACTTTCAGACAGTTATGTGCCCGAAGGCCCTTTACAGCGAGGATCGGCGTAGCCGACCCCCTTTGGGCCGCTTTGCGGTAATATATTGCGTCGTATCGGCTACGCAATCTGTTACCCCGAAGGGGCGCAAAGCGGCCCAAAGGGGGCCCAAAGGGGCATCCCACAACGTGTTTCGGCAAAGCCGACGAGCGCTTTGCCCAAAGGGCACGAGAGAACAGCGAGGGACAGAGATGCCTTTCAGACAGTAATGTGCGAAAGCTCTTTCCAGCACCTAAAGGTGCAGCAACACCTAAAGGTGTAGTCAATATATGCCCAAAGGGCACATTGTGGGCTTAGCGAAGCTAATCTTTGCGTCCTGCTACGCTTTCGGCAAAGATTAGCTTCGCTAAGCCCACAATGTGCCCTTTGGGCATATATTGAGCTTTCAGACAGAGATGTGCAGCAACACCTAAAGGTGTAGGTCTCCCACTTTGTGGGCTTAGCTTCGCTAACCTTAGCTTCGCTAACCTTAGCAAAGCTAACCTTTGCCGAAAGCAATATATGCCCCCCCTCCTTTCTCGCTTTGTATTAGCTACCCCCCGGAGGGGGGTAGCTAACAAGAGACGCCCCTCTGGGCTTCTTCGGGCAATATATTACCGCTTTTTTGTCTGAAAGCAGACAGTTATGTGGCCCAAAGGGCCCTCGCTGTCAGAGGGGCCCCGAAGGGGCGAAAGCCAAAGGGCCTTCGGGCCCCTCTGGGCCCCTCCGGGCCCCTCTGGGGTAAGATATTGCCGACCTACACCTTTAGGTGTTGCTGCACCTTTAGGTGCTGGACGCAATCAGTTACCCTTCTTTCGTGCCCTACGGGCCCCTTCGGGCCGCAATATATGCCCGCCCCTCTGGGCCCCTTTGGGGTAAGATATTGCTTTCTTCGTCTATTAGCGAAGCTAATCTTTGCCGAAAGCGTAGCCCCCTCCGGGCTTTCAGACAGAGAAGCCGACCATGCGCCTCTCCCACGTTGTTTTCTTGTTAGCAACCCCCTCCGGGGGTTGCTAATACGCAAAGCCGACCTACACCTTTAGGTGTTGCTGCACCTTTAGGTGCTGGACAACACCTAAAGCCCTTTGGCTTTCGCCCCTTCGGGGGCCGCTTTGCGGTAATATAATGTGCTTTGCACATAATCGGCAAAGCCGAACACGTTGTTTTCTCGTGCCCAAAGGGCAAAGCTAGCGGCCCTTTGGGCCCCCTTTGGGGTAACTAAAAAGCCCGCTATATATATTGCCCGCCCCTTCGACTCCCACGTTGTCGTCGGCTTTGCCGAAAACAACGTGGGATGGGATGCGAAGGCCCTTTGGGCATATATTGCCGACGAGACGACTCCCACGTAGTGGTCCCGTTTTGCTTTCGGCAAAGCCGACGAGACGCGCAATATATTGCCCGAAGGGCTCGCTGTAAAGGGCTTTAGGTGCCCTCTTCCTGCGTAGCCCCCTCCGGGCACATAACTGTCTGCTTTCAGACAAAAAAGCGGTAAGATATTGCCGACGACGTAATATATTGAGATGGCACCTAAAGCCCTTTACAGCGAGCCCTTCGGGGCCCCCTTTGGGCAATATATGCCCAAAGGGGCCCCGAAGGGGTAACTAAGAAGCCATAGCGCATAACTAACTATAACAACGCGCCCTTTGTTGGTGCTTGCACAATCAGTTACTTTGTATTGGCTTTGCCAATACAAAGTAACTGAAAGTAACTAACTACGACGGCCCCCTTCGGGGGTAATTGATTTACAAAAAAGCCAATAGACCCAGAGGGACCTGGAGGAGGGCATAAGTTGCCTCCGTTCACATATATTGACATAATTTTAGGATTATGTTATATATAGATTATAAATAAAAAGCCCCCATCGTCTAGAGGCCTAGGACACCTCCCTTTCACGGAGAAAACGCGGATTCGAATTCCGCTGGGGGTATAACTAACTGTTATTTGATAATCCACTTCACTCAAACGCTCGTCAGCCCCTTTGGTTGGCCCCTTCCGGGCCCAAAGGAGCATGCACTTTGGTACCCGGAGGCAATATATGCTTTGGGGAAGGAGATAGCCCTTTGGGGCACGCGTTTTAGTTACCCTCCTTTCGTGCCCTCCGGGCCCCTTCTCTCTCTTTCTTGCGAAGCCCCTTTGGGCCGCTTTATATTCGTCTTTCGTGCCCTTTGGGCAAAGCGCTCCCACGTTGTTTTCGGCAAAGCCGACGATGCGAGACGCAATCAGTTACCCCGAAGGGGCGGGCAATATATTGCGGCCCCCGAAGGGGCGAAAGCCAAAGGGCCTTTGGGCAATATATTACCGCTTTTTTGTCTGAAAGCAGACAGTTATGTGGCCCAAAGGGCCCTTGCTGTAAAGGGCCTTCGGGCTTTTTAGTTACCCCAAAGGGGGCCCAAAGGGCCCTCGCTGTAAAGGGCCTTCGGGCCGCTTCATATAATTACCCCGGAGGGGGCTGTCAGAGGGGCCCCGTAGGGGCGAAAGCCAAAGGGCCTTCGGGCCGCTTCTCTGTCCCCTCGTAGGGGCGAAAGCCAAAGGGCCTTCGGGCCGCTTCATATAATTACCCCGGAGGGGGCTGTCAGAGGGGCCCCGTAGGGGCGAAAGCCAAAGGGCCTTCGGGCCGCTTTCAGTTACCCCAGAGGGGCCAAAGGGCCTTCGGGGTAACTGTAAAGAGACGCCACATAACTGTCTGAAAAGCTTCTCTGTCGTTGCCCCCGTAGGGGCTCGCGTTGTTGCTGCTTCAGCTGCTTCCTCGTGCCCAAAGGGCAAAGCAATATATGCCCAAAGGGGCCCTGCTTTCTCTCCCACGTTGTTTTCGGCAATATCTTACCGCTCCAGCACCTAAAGGTGCAGTATGCGCGTTGTGTCCCCTTTGGGGACTTCCTCGTCGGCTTCTCTGTCCTTCGCATCCCACAACGTGGGAGTCGAAGGGGCGGGCAATATATTGCTTTCGGCAAAGCCGACCATGCGCCTCATCGGCAAAGCCGAACACGTTGTTTTCGGCAAAGCCGACGACCGCGCATACTGCACCTTTAGGTGCTGGACCACTATGTGGGAGGCGCATAATCCTTTCAGACAGAGAAGCCCAAAGGGCCGCTAGCGGCCCTTTGGGCAATATATTGTGGGCGCGGCCCAGAGGGGCGTCTCGCTATGTATTAGCAACCCCCCGGAGGGGGGTTGCTAACAAGAGAAAGGAGGGGGCGACCCAGGAAGAAAACAACGTGTTTCTCTTTCCAGGATCGGCTTTTTTGTCTGAAAGCTCTCCCACGTTGTTTTCGGCAAAGCCGAGGACGCAACACCTAAAGGTGTAGTCGCTTTGTATTAGCAACCCCCCGGAGGGGGGTAGCTAACAAGAGACGCCCAAAGGGCAAAGCTAGCGGCCCTTTGGGCATATATTGCCAACGAGTGCGCTTCGTTCGGGCACGAAAGAAGGGGCCCCAAAGGGGCAACGACACAACGTGACAGCCAGCCCTTCGGGCAATATATTGCGCATAAGTTGGCACGGTGCAGGTTGGTGTAAAACACCAATCCTACGCTTTGCCCCGAAGGGGCAACGACTTTTATGTCTGAAAGCGTTGCCCTTTCGGGGCCCCTTTGGGCCCCAAACCCCAAAGGGAGCCCAGCTTTTAGGCGGCACCCAGATTTGAACTGGGGAATAGAGGATTTGCAATCCACGGCCTTACCGCTTGGCTATGCCGCCTTTATTATTTTTATAATTATTTATAGCAAATTTTTTCTAGAAAAGCTAGTCTGCTTTCAGCCCTTTGACAGCCCGTTTTGCCCCAAAGGGCAAAATGTAACAATATATGCCCAGCCCCCCCCTTTGGGCCCGGAGGGCAACTGATTGCGGGCCCAAAGGGGCATTGGCTTCGCCAATAAGACGCACAATCAGTTGCCCCCAGAGGGGCCCGAAGGGGGGGGGGGTTTATTGCTATAAAAAGCTCTGCTGATTTACAGCTTGCTATCGGAGTTGAACCGATAACCTTCGGTTTACAAAACCGATACTCTACCGATTGAGTTAAGCAAGCATTTTTTTATAGAAAAGTTCTTATATGTATATATATTATACATTTTTAGATTAAAAATGTCAATTTTGTTTTTACCAAAAAGCACAGTATCTAAATTACATTAGTTTATTGAATGCCCTTTAAATAGCAAGATGCCCCCTTTAGGACCCTCCGTTTAATGAATTAACCTTCGGCCCCTTTTAGCCCGGAGGCAATATATGCCCAAAGGTTGGTGCAATATATTCGTCCAACACCTAAAGGTGTAGGTCGGCTTTGCCGAAAGCAATATGTTGCCCAAAGGTGCCCCTTCGGGGCAACGACAACGCCCTTTGGGCCGCTCTTCGTGCCCAAAGGGCTTCTTAGTTACCCCGGAGGGGCCAAAGGGCGGAGGCTTTCAGACAAAGAAGTGTCCAACACCTAAAGGTGTAGGTCGGCTTTGCCGAAAGCACCTAAAGTAAAGGTGTAGGTCTCTTGTTAGCAACCCCCCTCCGGGGGGTTGCTAATACGGGCCGCGCATGTTAGCAACCCCCCGGAGGGGGGTTGCTAATACACAATCAGTTACCCTCCGGGCCAAAGGGCTCTTTCTCGCTTTGTATTAGCAACCCCCCAGAGGGGGGTAGCTAACAAGAGACGCCCAAAGGGCAAAGCTAGCGGCCCTTTGGGCCGCTTTGCGGTAATATATTGCCCGCAATATATTGCCCAAAGGGGGCAAAGCCGACGAGGATCAGCGTAGCTGATACGACGAGCGGCCCGGCAATCAGTTACCCCGAAGGGGCGGGCAATATATTGATATTGCTTTCGGCTTCTTAGTTACCCCAGAGGGGCCCGGAGGGGGCTACGCAGGAGACGAGACGCGAGACGGCATGTATTGTGCCAACTTATGCGCCTCATCGGCTTCTCTGTCTGAAAGCCCAGAGGGGCCCGAAGGGGCGCGAAGCGGCCCAGAGGGGCCAAAGGGCACAATATATTGCCCAAAGGGCTCCCGCTAGCGGCCCTTTGGGCATATATTGCCGACGACTCCCACGTAGTGGTCCCGCAATATATTGCCCGCCCCTTCGACAGCGAAGGACAGAGAAGCCGACGAGACGCGCAATAAATTACGTCCCGCTTCTCTGTCCTTCGCTGTCAAAGGGGCCCAGAGGGGCGGGCAATATATTGCGGCCAAAGGGCTTTAGGTGTTCTCTTCCTGCGTAGCCCCCTTCGGGCACATAACTGTCTGAAAGGCGCCCACAATATATTGCCCAAAGGGCCGCTAGCGGCCCTTTGGGCTTCTCTGTCTGAAAGGATTATGCGCCTCATCGGCAAAGCCGAACACGTTGTGGGACCGCGCAATATATTGCCCGAAGGGCTCGCTGTAAAGGGCTTTAGGTGCTGGAGCGGTAAGATATTGCCGACGACGAATAGATAGCCCAAAGGGGCCTTTTAGGCATATTTAGGCATATATTGGGTAATAAAATTAATTTTGTGTTTGTGTATCAAAACCAGCTGTTTGACTATCACGTGTTTCTAATAAACGTTGTTGTTTTGTGTCATGATAATCCCAAACTTTACTTGTCATTTCAATAATGTCCTGAAGGACCTCATTAGTTGCAATTTCATCAGCTAAACCATAATAAATTGTTTCCATTGCCGTTAAATAAAAGTCACGATCTAAATCACGTAAAATTTTATGACGTGGTCGATATGTTGATAATGAATATATTTCAGCAACATCTAAACGAATTTTCATGATTTCTTGACTATCAATCCAAATATCAGAAGCTTGACCATTTAATCCACCTTCGGGTTGGTGGATCATTGTGTGGCAGCCTTCAGTAACATAACGTTCACCAATAGTACCACCAGCTAAAGCTAAAGAAGCAGCTGAAGCAGCAACACCTAAAGCTAAAGTTAATGAGCCTGCTTTAATAAATTGCAATGCATCATGTACTGTAATCCCATTACCTACGGAACCACCAAAAGAATTAATAATCATAAAAACTTTTTTTGATTCTTCTTCTTGAATAACACGTTCGGTTTGTTTACGTGCATTTTTATCTGAAAGACCTTTGTTATAATCTAGATAATTATAAGCTTTTAAAGCACTTTCATTGCCCACAGAACCTAAACGCCCAGCATGACGTTCTTGAGCATATCTAAGTTTTAATCGACGTTGACCTAATGCTTTTGCAGAAGAGGCCAATAAATTTTCAGAAGTTTGTAATTTGTCAGCAAATAGATTACTTGATAAATTATCAATCACCCTTTGGCCCGGAGGGTAACTGATTGTGTTATTTTTGCTAGTATTAATCTTTCCATTTTTTAAATAATTTAAAATGTCAGAAAAATTTTTTGTTTTATCTAATGGTTTTTTGAACTGATTGTTTAATTTTTCTAAATTATAATTTTGAGGAGCAAAATTTGCTAATAATCTAAATGGAGAGTAAACATCTAAATCAGATTTATCAAATTTCTTAGTCTGGGCTTGTATTTGTCTGGAAGCTGAAAGACTTTGGTCATTTTTAATATTTTTAAATTGTTTAATTAAATTTGTCATTTCGGTTGTGCCATAAAGGGACTTTGCATCATCTTTTGAAAAATCTTTATTTAAAATTTCTGCTAAATAATATAAATAGGGTTGGTCGAGAGTAC
Organism: Chlamydomonas sp. KOR1; assembly: GCA_036984285.1. NCBI lineage: Eukaryota > Viridiplantae > Chlorophyta > Chlorophyceae > Chlamydomonadales > Chlamydomonadaceae > Chlamydomonas > Chlamydomonas sp. KOR1. Next base: position 129,933 of record BQMZ01000442.1, read on the forward strand.
CTTCAGCAGAATAATCAAAAAACTGAGCATTCCAATTTAACCATTCTGTTGTAATCTTTTGTAAAGTATATTGTTCTAACATATGATTATCATCAATACCAAAATCTCGATCTGATGTTAATAAATCTTCTACTGCCCCTCTGGCCCCTTTAGGCCCCGCCCCGAAGGGGTAACTAATTGCACTTGAATCTTTAATGGATGAAAGATTATCTTTTTTTATACTTGATTTAGAAGTAGTACTTTTAAACAATCCACTTTTTTCCATTTCTTTTTTTTCTAATTCTTTAGATCGATCTTCCATATGGATATTAATAAGTAAACCACAAATTTGGTTACAAAGTTCATCATCTAAATATTGCATTAAAAATACCATACGACGACGGAAAATAAAATTATAAATATCTGTCCATTGTGCAGGTAATTCTTCACCCCAACAATAAATAATACGAGGTACACCAATTGGCATAAATTAATTCTCCTAATTGTAATAAAATTTTGTCGTGTTTTTTTCTTTATAGCCCTATTGGCCCAATATATGCCTTTAAGGCATCAATATATTACGTCGTCGGCTTTGCCGAGAGCACCTAAAGCCCTTTGGCTTTCAGACAGAGAAGCGCGGTCGTCGGCTTTGCCGAAAACAACGTGCCCTTTGGCCCCTCTGGGCCGCTTCGCGCCCCTTCGGGGTAACTAAGAAGCCGATTATGTGCAAAGCACATACTACACCTTTAGGTGTTGTCGTCGGCTTTGCCGAAAACAACGTGGGAGAGGCGCATGGTCGGCTTTGCGTATTAGCAACCCCCCGGAGGGGGGTTGCTAACAAGAGAGCACCTAAAGCCCTTTACAGCGAGCCCTTCGGCTTTCAGACAGAGCCCCTCCGGGGTAACTAAAATGTGTCCCCTTTGGGGACTTCCTCGTGCCCTTTGGGCCCCTTTGGGCATATATAGCGGGACCACTACGTGGGAGTCGTCTCGTCGGCTTTGCCAAAAGCAAAGCGGGCAATATATTACCGCTTTTTTGTCCCCCCGAAGGGGCGAAAGCAGACAGTTATGTGGCCCAAAGGGCCGCTAGCTTTGCCCTTTGGGCGTCTCGCTTCGTCCCACAATATATTGCCCAAAGGGCTCCCGCTAGCGGCCCTTTGGGCATATATTGCGTCCTGCTACGCAGGAAGACGAAGAGAAAGAGCCCTTTGGGCAATATATTGTGTTCGGCTTTGCCATGAGGCGCATGGTCGGCTTTGCCGAAAGCAATATCTTACCCCAGAGGGGGGGGGGGCATATATTGCGGACCCTTCGGGCCCGCTTTCAGTTACGTTTGCCCCAAAGGGGCAAAAAGAACCCCCCTCTGGGCCCCTCCGGGGTAACAGAGAAGCCAATGCCGCTTTGCTCTTGCCCCTTTCTCTGGGCCGCTTCTTTTTAGTTACCCTCCGGGCCCGGAGGGGGCTGTCAGAGGGGCCCCGAACGGGCGAAAGCCAAAGGGCCTTCGGGCCGCTTTGCGGTAATATATTGACAAAGAAGCGGCCCGGAGGGGGGGGGGCATATATTGAGGATCGGCAAAGCTGATACAACGAACGGAGGGCCCCTGTGGGCATATATTGCAACGCCCTTTGGGCCCCTTTGGCGTTGCCCCCGTAGGGGTTCTTGTTAGCTACCCCCCTCCGGGGGGGTTGCTAAAACCATTGGCTTCTCTGTTACCCCGGAGGGGCCCAGAGGGGGGTTCTCTTTGCCCCTTTGGGGCAAACGTAACTGAAAGAGGGCCCCTGTGGGCATATATTGAGAAGAAAGCCGGGCTGAAAGCAGAACCGTCGGCCTTCAGAGATGACCTTTATATTACCCTGGAGGGGTCGTTATTTAACGAAGTTTAACATTACTTTAAAAGTTATTTTATTGCCTTCGGCCGGATTTGAACCGGCACGCCTTTCGGCACTGGTTCCTAAAACCAGGATGTCTACCAGTTCCATCACGAAGGCGAATATAAACATAATATGTTTTATCATACTTTGTTTTTTTTGTCTACTCAAAGGTGCCCCTCAGCCTCGCTCTTTCTCGGCTTTTAGAGAACAGCGAAACAGCAAAGTATTTAACAATCATATATAGCTGCTTCTTTGTCAATATATGCCCAAAGGGGCCCCTCCGGGGTAACAGAGATGCGGCCCAAAGGGGCAACCATTGGCTTCCAACACCTAAAGCCCTTTGGCCGCAATATATTGCCCGAAGGGGCAATATATTGCGGCCCAGAGGCCCTTTGGCTTTCGCCCCTTCGGGGCCCCTCTGACAGCCCCCTCCGGGGTAATTATATGAAGCCTTTCAGACAGTTATGTGCGTCATATCGGCTACGCAATCTGTTACCCCGAAGGGGCGCGAAGCGGCCGAAGGGGCGCGAAGCTTTAATAAATTAACCTTTGGCTTTCGCCCCTACGGGGGGACAGAGAAGCCTTTCAGACAGTTATGTGGCCCAAAGGGGCGTCCCACTACGTGCCCTTTGGCCCCTCTGGGCCGCAATATATTGCCCGAAGGGCTCGCTTTGTATTAGCTACCAATGCCGCTTTCAGTTACCCCAGAGGGGCCAAAGGGCCTTCGGGCCGCTTCTTTGTCTGAAAGCCAAAGGGCCTTCGGGCAATATATGCCCAAAGGGGCCCCTTCGGGCCGCTTTGCGGTAATATATTGAGACGCCCTCTGGGCAAAGCAAGCGGGACGTAATATATTGCCGATGAGCGCAAGAAAGGAGGGGGCTACGCTTTCGGCAAAGCCGACCTACACCTTTAGGTGTTGCTGCACCTTTAGGTGCTCTCGGCAAAGCCGACGACGCAACACCTAAAGGTGTAGTCGCTTTGTATTAGTTAGTTATGCGCCTCTCCCACGTTGTTTTCGGCAAAGCCGACGACAACACCTAAAGCCCTTTGGCTTTCAGACAGAGCCCCTCCGGTTCCCGCAAGCGGGACGTAATATATAGCACATAATCGGCAAAGCCGAACACGTTGTTTTCTTGTTAGCAACCCCCTCCGGGGGGTTGCTAATACGCAAAGCCGACGACTCCCACGTAGTGGTCCAGCACCTAAAGGTGCAGTCTGCGCTATGCGCATGGTCGGCTTTGCCGAAAGCAATATATGCCCAAAGGGGCCCAAAGGGCATGAGACGCAATATATTACCGCAAAGCGGCCCAAAGGGGGCCCAAAGGGCTGAAAGCCGAAGGGCTCGCTGTAAAGGGCTTTAGGTGCTATCGGCAAAGCCGACGTAACTAACTAACAAGAGACGCCCAAAGGGCAAAGCTAGCGGCCCTTTGGGCTTCTCTGTCTGAAAGGATGAGGCGCATATTTGTCCCTCGCTGTCAGAGGAGCCCGAAGGGGCCCAGAGGGGCGTCTCTTTCAGTTACCCTCTGGGCCAAAGGGCGGAGGGCAACTGATTGCGAAGCCAATGGTTGCCCCTTTGGGCCCCCAAAGGGGTAACTAAAAAGCTTCGTTCGGGGGGTAGCTAACAAGAGCCCCTACGGGGGCAACGCCGAAAGGGGGGGGAGGGGGGTAATATATAGTAACTGATTGATGACAGATACGGGCCTTATAGTGGGCCTGAAATACCTTGTTTTCTAATCATTAAGAAGTGAGCAAGCATGAAAACAGCAGTTAGTAATGGTAAAACAAAAGTATGTAGACTATAGAAGCGAGTTAGTGTGCTTTGTCCAACACCAACACCACCACGTAATAATTCTACTAAAACATTACCAACACCTGGAATTGCTTCAGGTACACCAGTTACAATTTTTACAGCCCAGTAACCTACTTGGTCCCATGGTAATGAATAACCTGTTACACCAAATGATACAGTACAAACTGCCATAATTACACCGCTTACCCATGTTAATTCACGTGGTCTTTTAAAACCACCTGTTAAATAAACACGGAATACGTGTAGAATCATCATAAGAACCATCATACTAGCTGACCAACGGTGAATTGAACGAATTAACCAACCAAAATTTACATCTGTCATAATATATTGAACAGAAGCGAAAGCTTCTGCTACTGTTGGACGGTAATAAAATGTCATAGCAAAACCAGTTGCTACTTGTACTAAGAAACATGTAAATGTAATACCACCTAAACAATAAAAAATATTTACATGTGGAGGAACATATTTACTTGTAATATCATCAGCAATAGCTTGAATCTCTAGACGTTCTTCAAACCAATCGTATACTTTACTCATAGAAAAATTTTATTTTGTTTGTGACATGACCGTTAGGCGTTGTTGGCTCTCCCCTGCCCCTTTGGCAATATATGCCCAGGTACGTGTTGTTGCCGTTGTTGTTTGGTGTCCCGCTTTGCGGGGAAGCACCAACCTTCCTCGCAATCTATTTCGTCGTTGCCCCTTCCAGCTTTTATTAATTTTGCAGTATGCGCGGTCCCACAACGTGTTCGGCTTTGCCGATGAGGCGCATATCGTTATTTTTAAGCGTCGTCTTTCGTGCCCTTTGGGCAAAGCGCTCGTCTTCCGTCGGCCCCTTTGGGCCCCCTTCGGCCGCTTTGCGCCCCTTCGGCCGCGTTGCGCCCCTTCGGGGTAACAGATTGCATAGCAGGACGCAATATATGCCCAAAGGGCCGCTAGCGGGAGAAACACGTTGTTTTCTTGTTAGCAACCCCCTCCGGGGGTTGCTAATACGCAAAGCCGACGATGCTTTTGCCCCTACGGGGCAACGACGCAATATGTTACCCCGGAGGGGGCTACGCAGGAAGAAAACAACGTGTTTCTCTTTCCAGGATCGGCGAAGCCGATCTCTCCCACGTTGTTTTCGGCAAAGCCGACCTACACCTTTAGGTGTTGCTGCACGTCTCTGTCTGAAAGCTCTTCCTGCGTAGCAGGACGCAAAGCCGACTATGCGCATAGCGCATACTGCACCTTTAGGTGCTCTCGGCAAAGCCGACGACGCAACACCTAAAGGTGTAGTCGCTAGCAACCCCCCGGAGGGGGGTAGCTAACAAGAGACGCCCAAAGGGCAAAGCTAGCGGCCCTTTGGGCCCCCTTTGGGCCGCGCCCACAATATATTGCCCAAAGGGCTCCCGCTAGCGGCCCTTTGGGCATATATTGCGTCCTGCTACGCTTTATATTGCCCAAAGGGGCCGACGGAAGACGAGCGGTAATATATTGCCCGCAATATATTGCCCGCCCCTCTGGGGTAAGATATTGCCGACAACGCCCAAAGGGCAAAGCTAGCGGCCCTTTGGGCCCCCTTTGGGCCGCAATATATGCCCGCCCCTCTGGGCCCCTTTGACAGCCCCCTCCGGGCGTCTCGCTATGCTTTGCCCAAAGGGCACGAAAGGAGGGTCCGCTTTGCGGTAATATATTGAAGCGGGACGTAATATATTGCCCACTTCTCTGTCCTTCGCTGTCAAAGGGGCCCCAGAGGGGGGGGCATATATTGCGCTTTGCCCAAAGGGCATGAAAGACGAGCGGGACATAATATATTGCGAGCCCCTCCGGGGCAATATATAGCTGAAAGCTTTGAGCCCCTGTGGGCATATATTGTTAACTGATTGCTATTTATTACCCCTTTGGGGCAATATATTGCCCGAAGGGGCAATATATGCCAAAGGGCGTCTTGTTTTGCAAGCCCTTTATTATTTTTATAATTATTTATAGCAGATTTTTTCTAGAACAGCTAGTCTGGTTACTTTTATTTAATAAACAAAATTTATAGTAATATATAATATATTATATATTAATATAAAAATAACGTTAGTAAAATAATTAACTATGCGCCTCTCCCACGTTGTTTTCGGCAAAGCCGACCTACACCTTTAGGTGTTGCTGCACCTTTAGGTGCTGGACAACACCTAAAGCCCTTTGGCTTTCGCCCCTTCGGGGGCCGCTTTGCGGTAATATAATGTGCTTTGCACATAATCGGCAATATCTTACCCCAGAGGGGCCCGAAGGGGCGCAAAGCGGCCCAGAGGGGCCAAAGGGCACAATATATTGCCCAAAGGGCTCCCGCTAGCTTTTGCCCCTATGGGGCAACGACGCAAAGCCGACGACTCCCACGTAGTGGTCCAGCACCTAAAGGTGCAGTATGCGCGTTGTGTCCCCTTTGGGGACTTCCTCGTCGGCTTTGCCCCCTTTGGGCAATATATTGCTTTCGGCTTTGCGTCCTGCTACGCAGGAGACGACCACTACGTGGGAGTCCAGCACCTAAAGGTGCAGTATGCGCTATGCGCATGGTCGGCTTTGCCGAAAACAACGTGCCCTTTGGCCCCTCTGGGCCGCTTCGCGCCCCTTCGGGCCCCTCTGGGGTAAGATATTGCCGATGAGGTGCATGGTCGGCTTTGCCCCCTTCGGCTTTCAGACAAAGAAGCGGGAGACGCGCATACTGCACCTTTAGGTGCTGGAAGTTAGTCAGTTGGTAAGATATGCTTTCAGTTACGTTTGCCCTAAAGGGGCCCCTTTGGGCCACATAACTGTCTGCTTTCAGACAAAAAAGCGGTAATATATTGCGCTTCGTCGTCTATTAGCAAAGCTAACCTTAGCGAAGCTAATCTTTGCCGAAAGCAATATATGCCCAAAGGGCACGAAAGACGACGAAAGCAAAGCGGGACACAATATATTGCCCAAAGGGCTCTTTCGTGCCCTTCGGGCCCCCTCTGGGCCGCGCCCACAATATATTGCCCAAAGGGCTCCCGCTAGCGGCCCTTTGGGCATATATTGCGTCTCGCATCCCACAACGTGTTTCTCCCGCTAGCGGGACGCCCCTTTGGGCAATATAAAGAGCGCTTTGCCCAAAGGGCACGAAAGACGAGCGGTAATATATTGAGACGCCCAAAGGGCAAAGCTAGCGGCCCTTTGGGCCGCAATATATGCCCGCCCCTCTGGGCCCCTTTGACAGCCCCCTCCGGGCGTCGTATCGGCTACGCAATCTGTTACCCCGAAGGGGCGCAAAGCGGCCGAAGGGGGCCCAAAGGGGCTATGCGAGAAAGGAGGGTCCGCTTTGCGGTAATATATTGAAGCGGGACGTAATATATTGCATATATTGCGGTAATATATTGAGACGCCAAAGGGCCTCTGGGGTCCGCTTCTTTGTCTTTACAGTTACCCCGAAGGGGCGCAAAGCGGCCCGAAGGGGCGCAAAGCGGCCCGAAGCTTTCGCCCCTACGGGGGGACAGAGATGCGGCCCGAAGCTTTCGCCCCTACGGGGGGACAGAGATGCCTTTCAGACAGTTATGTGCGCAAAGTGGCCTGTGGGGACTTCCTCGCAATATATGCCCGAAGGGGCCCTTTGGGCACGTGAAAGCCGAAGGGCTCGCTGTAAAGGGCCTTTGGGCCGCTTCTCTGTCCCCCCGAAGGGGCGAAAGCCAAAGGGCCTTCGGGCCGCAATATATTACCGCAAAGCGGCCCGAAGGGGCGCTCGTCTTCCTGCGTAGCCCCCTCCGGGGTAAGATATTGCCGACGTCGTTGTCCCCTTTGGGGACTTCCTCGTCGGCTTTGCCCCCTTCGGCTTTCAGACAAAGAAGCGGGCGCAATATATCCCCAAAGGGCACGTTGTGTCCCGCTTTGCTTTCGTCGTCGGCAATATGTTTACCCCGGAGGGGGCGTAGCCCCCTCCGCTCCGGGGTAACATATTGCGTCGTTGCCCCGTAGGGGCAAAAGCATCGTCGGCTTTGCGTATTAGCAACCCCCGGAGGGGGTTGCTAACAAGAAAACAACGTGTTTCTCTTTCCAGCTTTTATTAATTTTGCAGCAACACCTAAAGGTGTAGTCGCTTTGCTTTCGGCAAAGCCGACGACGCCCAAAGGGCAAAGCTAGCGGCCCTTTGGGCCCCCTTTGGGGTAACTAAAAAGCCCGCAATATATTGCCCAAAGGGGGCAAAGCCGACGAGGAAGTCCCCAAAGGGGACAACGACGAGCGCTTTGCCCAAAGGGCACGAAAGACGAGGCGAGCGGCCCCCGAAGGGGCGAAAGCCAAAGGGCCTTCGGGCTTTTTAGTTACCCCAAAGGGGGCCCAAAGCTTTCAGACATAACTTTCAGACAGTTATGTGCGTCGTATCGGCTACGCAATCTGTTACCCCGAAGGGGCGCGAAGCGGCCGAAGGGGCGCAAAGCGGCCGAAGGGGCGCGAAGCTTTAATAAATTAACCTTTGGCTTTCGCCCCTACGGGGGGACAGAGAAGCCTTTCAGACAGTTATGTGGCCCAAAGGGGCGTCCCACTACGTGGGAGCGCAAGAAAGAAGGGGCGAAAGCCAAAGGGCCTTCGGGCAATATATGCCCAAAGGGGCCCCTTCGGGCCGCTTTGCGGTAATATATTGAGAAAGGCATATATAGTCACTAAAAACTTAAAACAACATTACATTTTTATGAAATTAGCAGTTTACGGCAAAGGTGGTATTGGAAAATCTACAACAAGTTGTAATATTTCTATTGCTTTAGCAAAACGCGGAAAAAAGGTTCTCCAGATAGGTTGTGATCCAAAACATGATAGTACTTTTACATTAACTGGATTTTTAATTCCAACTATTATAGATACCTTAAGTGCTAAAGATTATCATTATGAAGATATTTGGCCAGAAGATGTTATTTATGGTGGATATGCTGGTGTTGATTGTGTTGAAGCAGGTGGACCTCCTGCCGGTGCAGGTTGTGGAGGTTATGTAGTAGGAGAAACTGTAAAACTTCTAAAAGAATTAAATGCTTTTTTTGAATATGACATTATTTTATTTGATGTTTTGGGAGATGTTGTTTGTGGAGGTTTTGCCGCTCCATTAAACTATGCTGATTATTGCATTATTGTTACTGATAATGGTTTTGATGCGTTGTTTGCTGCAAACCGTATTGCTGCTTCAGTCCGTGAAAAAGCCCGTACGCATCCATTAAGATTAGCAGGTTTAATAGGCAATCGTACGTCTAAACGTGACTTAATTGATAAATATGTACTATTATGTCCAATGCCTGTACTAGAAGTTTTACCATTAATTGAAGAAATACGTATTTCTCGCGTAAAAGGTAAAACATTATTCGAAATGTCAGCTTTATCCAATACGCAATATATGCCCACAGGGGCATATCTGTCTGAAAGTCCCCAAAGGGGTGAAAGCCAAGGGGCACATAACTGTCTGCTTTCAGACAAAAAAGCGGGAGCAAAACAGGCAACGGAGGGGCCCGGAGGGCATAATAACGACTCATATATTTGTAATTTTTATTTAAATATTGCGGATCAATTATTAACAGAACCTGAAGGTGTAATTCCACGTGAATTATCAGATAAAGAATTATTTACAAGTTTATCTGATTTTTATTCCCTTGTTTAACAATAAGATAAATTTAAATTTTTCTGAAACTTGTCGAAGATATTACCCTTTTGGGCTTTTTAGTTACTTTTGCCCCAAAGGTTGGTGCTATGCACTTTATATGCCGCAAAGCGGGGGCCCCCCTTTGGGCCGCGCCTGTTAGCTACCCCCCTCCGGGGGGTTGCTAATACACAACGTGCCCTTTGGCCCCTCTGGGGTAACTGAAAGCCGACGAGCGGTAATATATTGCGCTTCGTCGTCGGCTTTGCGTATTAGCAACCCCCCGGAGGGGGGTTGCTAATACGCAAAGCCGAAACACGTTGTTTTCTTGTTAGCAACCCCCCTCCGGGGGTTGCTAATACGCAAAGCCAACGATGCGCCTCTCCCACGTTGTTTTCGGCAAAGCCGACCTACACCTTTAGGTGTTGCTGCACCTTTAGGTGCTGGACAACACCTAAAGCCCTTTGGCTTTCGCCCCTTCGGGGGCCGCTTTGCGGTAATATAATGTGCTTTGCACATAATCGGCAATATATTACCGCGAAGCGGCCCAGAGGGGCCAAAGGGCACAATATATTGCCCAAAGGGCTCCCGCTAGCGGCCCTTTGGGCATATATTGCGTCCTGCTACGCTTTATATTGCCCAAAGGGGCCGACGGAAGACGACCGCGCTTCTCTGTCTGAAAGCCAAAGGGCTTTAGGTGCTCTCGGCAAAGCCGACGACGCAACACCTAAAGGTGTAGGTCTCCCGCTAGCGGCCCTTTGGGCATATATTGCCGAAAGCAATATATTACCCAAAGGGGCCCCTACGGCCGCAATATATTGCCCGAAGGGCTCGCTTTGTCCCGCTATGCTTTCGGCAAAGATTAGCTTCGCTAAGCCCACAAAGTGCCCTTTGGGCCCCCTTTGGGCCGCTTTGCGCCCCTCTGGGGTCCGCTTTGCGGTAATATATTGACGCCCAAAGGGCAAAGCAAGCGGGACGTAATATATTGAGACGCCACAGGGGGCTCGAAGGGCGAATTGTTAAATACGTCGCTGGCCCCTGTAGCCGCGTTGGCCCCTTTGGGCACGAGGATCAGCGAAGCTGATACAACGCGGCTATATAGAGTTACCCAGAGGGGCAGTCGAAGGGGGGGGGGCAATATAGGCCCAAAAGGGCCCTTTGGTGCAGCCAAAGAGAAGAAAGACGTTGCCCTAAAGGGGCAAAAAAGGCTCCAAAAAAGGCAGTGTGCTTTTTAAAGTCAAATGTTTTCAAATGCAAAGTCTATTTTTAAAAATTATAGTGTGCAAGCTAGGCAAACGGCTTAGGGCCCTTCTAGTTACTCTAGTGAGCCTTTTAGCTTTCAGGCTTTCTTTTTAGTCTTTAACAAAGATTAATGTTGTTTTGCTTTTATACAAATTATGCGCATCGGCCCCTTCGGCGTCTCTTGTTAGCTACCCCCCTCTCCTTTCTTGCGCTCGTCGGCTTTGCCGAAACACGTTGTGTCCTGCTTTGCTGGAGGCGCAAGACGCACTTTATAGGTCTGAAAGCCCTCGCTGTTTCGGGCCCCTCTGACAGCGAGGGACAAATATGCGCTATCTATTACCGCAAAGCGGCCCGAAGGGGCGCTTTTTTGTCTGAAAGCAGACAGTTATGTGCGCAAAGCGGCCCGAAGGGGCGCAAAGCGGCCCAGAGGGGCTATTTCCGCAAAGCGGCCAAAGGGCTTTAGGTGTTTTCGGCAAAGATTAGCTTCGCTAAGCCCACAATGTGCCCTTTGGGCATATATTGCCAATGGTTGCCCCTTTGGGCAATATATTGCGCTTCGTTCGGCTTTCAGACAGAGAAGCCAAAGGGGCAACCATTGGCTTCGCAATCAGTTGCCCTCCGCCCTTTACAGCGAGGGCCCTTTGGGGTAACTAAAAAGCCCCGAAGGGGTAACTGAAAGAGGAAGGTTGGTGCAAAGCACCAATCCACAACCCCTTCAGGCAATTTGTTGCGTAACTAATGTTCCTTTGCCAGCGAGGCCCTTCGGCCCGGAGGGTCCGCAATATATGCTCCCCCCTCTGGGGCCCCTTTGGGGTAAGATATTGCTTTCGGCAAAGCCGACCATGCGCCTCTCCCACGTAGTTTTCGGCAAAGCCGACGACAACACCTAAAGCCCTTTGGCTTTCGCCCCTTCGGGGGCCGCTTTGCGGTAATATAATGTGCTTTGCACATAATCGGCAATATATTACCGCGAAGCGGCCCAGAGGGGCCAAAGGGCACGTTGTTTTCGGCAAAGCCGACGACTCCCACGTAGTGGGACGCGCATACTGCACCTTTAGGTGCTGGACGTAATAGATTGCGAGTCAGGGGAGGCCCTTTGGGCTTTTATTGCCAAAGGGAGCTGGCAGGCTTTGCTGTTCAAAAAAAGGGGCCGACTCCCACAATCTATTGCCCAAAGGGGCCCCTTTGGGGCAACGACGCGAGGGCCTTCGAGCAAATATTGCTTTCAGAGTAATTTACAATCAGTTACCCCAAACGTATACTAAAATGGTAATAATTTTTAAAAAAAGTGCTTGTTATCCTTTAAAAATTTGCTTTTATTAGAAGTCTCGCTTACACCCTTCGGGGCTGCTTTAAGTTGCCCTCCTTTCTTGCGTAGCAAGACGCCCTCGCGGGTCCCAAAGGGGGCCGCAATCTATTACCGCAAAGCGGACCCTCCGGGCCGAAGGGCTCGCTGTAAAGGGCCTTCGGGCCGCAATATATGCCCCCCCTCTGGGCCCCTTTGGGGTAAGATATTGCTTTCTTCCTGCGTAGCCCCCTCTGGGCCCCTCCGGGCCGCTTTGCGCCCCTTCGGGCCCCTCTGACAGCGAGGGACAGAGAAGCCGATCATGCGCCTCTCCCACGTTGTTTTCGGCAAAGCCGACCTACACCTTTAGGTGTTGCTGCACCTTTAGGTGCTGGACAACACCTAAAGCCCTTTGGCTTTCGCCCCTTCGGGGGGACAGTTATGTGCTTTGCACATAATCGGCAAAGCCGAACACAATATATTGCCCAAAGGGCTCCCGCTAGCGGCCCTTTGGGCATATATTGCCGACGACTCCCACGTAGTGGTCCAGCACCTAAAGGTGCAGTATGCGCGTCCCACTACGTGGGAGTCGTCGGCTTTGCCGAAAACAACGTGGGAGGCGCATGGTCGGCTTTGCCCCCTTCGGCTTTCAGACAAAGAAGCGGGAGACGCGCTATATATTACCCCAGAGGGGCCCCGAAGGGGCGAAAGCCAAAGGGCTTTAGGTGCTCTCGGCAAAGCCGACCATGCGCCTCCCACGTTGTGGGACCGCGCATACTGCACCTTTAGGTGCTGGACGTAATATATTGCCCATAAGGTCCTACAAAAGCTTTTTTAATAGAGCCCTTCCAGGGAAACTGATAAATAACAAAGTATGAAAGTACGTGCTTCTGTAAAAAAAATGTGTGAAAACTGTCGTGTAATTAAACGTAAAGGTAAGGTTATGGTTATTTGTGCAAATAAGAAACACAAACAAAGACAAGGTTAAAACCTCTGTGTTTTTTGGACAGCGAAGGGCATATATTGCCCCCAAAGCGGGCCCAATATATGCCCAAAGGGCGTCGTTGTTGCTGCTTCAGCTGCTTCCTCCAACACCTAAAGCCCTTCGGCTTTCGCCCCTTCGGGGCCCCTCTGGGGTAATATATAGCGCGTCTCCCGCTTCTTTGTCTGAAAGCCGAAGGGGGCAAAGCCGACGACCACTACGTGGGACGCGCATACTGCACCTTTAGGTGCTGGACGCAATCAGTTACCCTTCGGGCCGCAATATATGCCCCCCCTCTGGGCCCCTTTGGGGTAAGATATTGCTTTCGGCAAAGCCGACCATGCGCCTCTCCCACGTAGTTTTCGGCAAAGCCGACGACAACACCTAAAGCCCTTTGGCTTTCGCCCCTTCGGGGGCCGCTTTGCGGTAATATAATGTGCTTTGCACATAATCGGCAATATATTACCGCGAAGCGGCCCAGAGGGGCCAAAGGGCACGTTGTTTTCGGCAAAGCCGACGACTCCCACGTAGTGGGACGCGCATACTGCACCTTTAGGTGCTGGACGTAATATATTGCCCGAAGAGCGCCCCTTCGACATCCCCCCCTTCGGGGGTAATTGATTGATGTATAAATACCCCTTCTGGCATATATTGAGAAGCGCTATATATTGCCCAAAGGGCCCTTCGGGGGCCGATGCGCATACGTTGGCACAATACATGCCGTCTCGTTGTGCAATATATGCCCAAAGGTTGGTGTAAAACACTTTATTTGTCTGAAAGGCGCCCCTGCGGGGTAACTGAAAGAGGGCGCCTCGCTTCGTCGTTGCCCCTTCTCAATATATGCCCAAAGGGTAAGCGATGCGAGAAAGAAGGGGCCCGGAGGGCGTCTCTTTACAGTTACCCCGAAGGCCCTTTGGCCCCTCTGGGGTAACTGAAAGCGGCCCGAAGGCCCTTTGGCTTTCAGACAAAGAAGCGGCCCGCTTTCAGACAAATAATGAGCGGCCCGAAGGCCCTTTGGCCCCTCTGGGGTAACTGAAAGCGGCCCGAACAGCGAGGGACAGAGATGTGGCCCGCTTTCAGACAAATAATGAGCGGCCCGAAGGCCCTTTGGCTTTCGCCCCTACGGGGGGACAGAGAAGCGGCCCGGAGGCCCTTTACAGCGAGCCCTTCGGGCAATATATTGCGGCCCGCAGGGGCGCGGAGCGGCCCGAAGGCACTTTATAGGTCTGAAAGCCTTCGCTGTCTCAATATATTATGTCCCGCTCGTCTTTCGTGCCCTTTGGGCCACATAACTGTCTGAAAGGCTCTGCTCCCGCGTCTGTTAGCTACCCCCCTCCGGGGGGTTGCTATTACACAATCAGTTACCCTCCGGGCTGAAAGCCAAAGGGCCCGCTAGCTTTTGCCCCTACGGGGCAACGACGCCCCTTTGGGCAATATAAAGAGCGGGACGTAATATATTGACTACACCTTTAGGTGTTGCTGCACCTTTAGGTGCTGGAAAGGAGGGGGGTAGCTAACAAGAGAACTTCATTCGGGTAACTGATTGCCGAAGGGGCTTTGGCCGCTCCGCTGCGTAGGTTGGTGTAAAACACAATAAATTGCCGCTTCTTAGTTACCCCAGAGGGGCCCCCGAAGAGCGGAGGACAGAGAAGCCATAACTTTCAGACAGTTATGTGCCCGGAGGGAGGGCATATATTGCGGCTTTCAGTTACCCTCCTTTCGTGCCCTTTGGGCCCCTTTGGGCCCCCTTTGGGCCACAATATATTGCCCGAAGGGCTCGCTGTCCCGAAGGCCCTTTGGCCCCTCCGGGGTAACTAAGAAGCATCTCTGTCTGAAAGCTCTTGTTAGCAACCCCCCTCCGGGGGGTTGCTAATACGGGCCGCAATATATTACCCCAGAGGGGCCCGAAGGGGCCCAGAGGGGCCCGAAGGCTTTCAGACAGTTATGTGCCCGAAGGGGCCCAGAGGGGCCCGAAGGCTTTCAGACAGTTATGTGCCCGAAGGGGCCCAGAGGGGCCCGAAGGCTTTCAGACAGTTATGTGCCCGAAGGGGCCCAGAGGGGCCCGAAGGCTTTCAGACAGTTATGTGCCCGAAGGGGCCCAGAGGGGCCCGAAGGCTTTCAGACAGTTATGTGCCCGAAGGGGCCCAGAGGGGCCCGAAGGCTTTCAGACAGTTATGTGCCCGAAACAGCGAGGGCTTTCAGACCTATAAAGTGCGTCTTGCTGCGCAAGAAAGAAGGGGCGAAAGCCAAAGGGCCTTCGGGCAATATATGCCCAAAGGGGCACATAACTGTCTGAAAGCTTCGGGCCGCATCTCTGTCCCTCGCTGTTCGGGCCGCTTTCAGTTACCCCAGAGGGGCCAAAGGGCCTTCGGGCCGCATCTCTGTCCCTCGCTGTTCGGGCCGCTTTGCGCCCCTTCGGGCCGCTTTGCGGTAATATATTGAGACGCCCGAAGGGGGGGTATATATTGCTGCTTTCAGTTACCCTCCGGGCCCGAAGGGCTCGCTGTAAAGGGGCCCCTTTGGAGCAAGTGCCAACTGACGAATATATTGAGAAGCATATATCTGTTTTTGTATTTATACTTTCAGTTACCCTCCGGGCCCCGTCCCACTTTGTGCCCTTTGGCCCCTCTGGGGTAACTGAAAGCGAAGGCTTTCAGACCTATAAAGTGCTCGAAGGGGCTGTTTTGGGCCCCCTTTGGGGGTAACTGATTGCTTTGTCCCTCGCTGTTGTTGTCTAAAAGCCAAAAAGGCTGGGAGCCTTGGGGCCCGCCGGGGCATTTTTAAATTATAAATTTTGTTTATATGTATAGTGTCTTTTAACAACATAACAAAAACTTTCTCTTTTAGTATTTTTGATTTATAATCATAAAAGTTCCCTTTTATTATAAAAAATTTCTTGTCGGCTATAGATTCCTGCAAAGCGGCCCCTAAAGGGCGAAAGCTGCCGGTGTTATAGCATTATTCTTCAGCCCATTTTCCATATATAAAACACGTTTAAAATATTGGCAATGAGGGTCATACATAAGAGATAAATAAAGCTTTCAGCCCCTCTGTGCTTTATTTGTCCTCCGCCCCCTCCGTCATTGCCCCCTTTGTCGTAGTTAGTTACGTCTCTTTCGTGCCCTACGGGCCCCTTCGGGCCCCCTCTGGGCCGCTTTGCGCCCCTTCGGGCCGCAATATATTGCCCGCCCCTCTGGGCCCCTCTGGGGTAAGATATTGCTTTCTTCCTGCGTAGCCCCCTCTGGGCACATAACTGTCTGAAAGCCCAGAGGGGCCCCGAAGGGGCGAAAGCCAAAGAGCCTCTGGGCCGCTTCGCGCCCCTTCGGGCCCCTCTGGGGTAAGATATTGCCGACCATGCGCCTCTCCCACGTTGTTTTCGGCAAAGCCGACCTACACCTTTAGGTGTTGCTGCACCTTTAGGTGCTGGACAACACCTAAAGCCCTTTGGCTTTCGCCCCTTCGGGGGCCGCTTTGCGGTAATATAATGTGCTTTGCACATAATCGGCAATATCTTACCCCAGAGGGGCCCGAAGGGGCGCAAAGCGGCCCAGAGGGGCCAAAGGGCACAATATATTGCCCAAAGGGCTCCCGCTAGCGGCCCTTTGGGCATATATTGCGTCCTGCTACGCTTTATATTGCCCAAAGGGGCCGACGGAAGACGACCGCGCATACTGCACCTTTAGGTGCTCTCGGCAAAGCCGACGACGTAATATATTGAGACGCCCTTTGGGCCCCTTTGGGCATATATTGCTTTCGGCAAAGCCGACGACGCAATCAGTTACCCTTCTTTCTCGCATAGCGAGACGGCACCTAAAGCCCGTCGTCGGCAATATCTTACCGCTCCAGCTTTTATTAATTTTGCAGTATGCGCGGTCCCACAACGTGTTCGGCTTTGCCGATGAGGCGCATAATCCTTTCAGACAGAGAAGCCCAAAGGGCCGCTAGCTTTGCCCTTTGGGCATATATTGTGTATTAGCAACCCCCCGGAGGGGGGTAGCTAACAGGCGCGGCCCAGAGGGGCCCGAAGGGGGCTACGCAGGAAGAAAACAACGTGCCCTTTGGCTTTCGCCCCTTCGGGCCGCTTTGCGCCCCTTCGGGGTAACTAAGAAGCGAGGGCCCTTTGGTGTCTCAATATATTACGTCGTCTTCCTTCGTAGCCCCCTCCGGGGTAACTTATTGCCGAGAACACCTAAAGCCCTTCGGCTTTCAGACAGAGATGCGCGGTCGTCTTCCTGCGTAGCAGGACGCAATATATGCCCAAAGGGCCGCTAGCGGGAGCCCTTTGGGCAATATATTGTGCCCTTTGGCCCCTCTGGGCCGCTTCGCGGTAATATATTGCCGATGAGGCGCATAGTTGCCCCTGAATGGCAATATATGCCCAAAGGGGCCCAAAGGGCGTCTCAATATATTACGTCCCGCTCCCACTTTGTGTATTAGCTACCCCCCTCCGGGGGGTAGCTAATACACAAAGTGCCCTTTGGGCATATATTGCGGCCCGAAGGGGCCCCTTTGGGCATATATTGCCCGAAGGCCCTTTGGCTTTCGCCCCTTCTTTCTTGCGCAGCAAGACGCACTTTATAGGTCTGAAAGCCCTCGCTGTTTCGGGCACATAACTGTCTGAAAGCCTTCGGGCCCCTCTGGGCCCCTTCGGGCACATAACTGTCTGAAAGCCTTCGGGCCCCTTCGGGCCCCTTCGGGGTAACTAAGAAGCGGCCCGTATTAGCAACCCCCCGGAGGGGGGTTGCTAACAAGAGCTTTCAGACAGAGATGCTTCTTAGTTACCCCGGAGGGGCCAAAGGGCCTTCGGGGGCCGCTCGCCTCGTCTTTCGTGCCCTTTGGGCAAAGCGCTCGTCTTCCGTCGGCCCCTTTGGGCCCCCTTCGGCCGCTTTGCGCCCCTTCGGCCGCTTCGCGGTAATATAAAGCGTAGCAGGACGCAATATATGCCCAAAGGGCCGCTAGCGGGAGAAACACGTTGTTTTCGGCAAAGCCGACGATGCTTTTGCCCCTACGGGGCAACGACGCAATATGTTACCCCGGAGGGGGCTACGCCCCCTCCGGGGTAACATATTGCCGACGACGAAAGCAAAGCGGGACACAACGTGCCCTTTGGGGTAACTAAAAAGCCCGCAATATATTGCCCGCCCCTTCGACTCCCACGTTGTTTTCTTCCTGCGTAGCCCCCTCCGGGGTAAGATATTGCCGAAGACGCGAAGGCCCTTTGGGCATATATTGCCGACGAGGAAGTCCCCAAAGGGGACAACGACGTCGGCAATATATGCCCAAAGGGCCTTCGCTGTCGGAGGGGGCTACGCAGGAAGACGAGCGCTTTCAGACAGTTATGTGGACCGAAGGGGCAAAAGCAATATATGCCCAAAGGGGCCCCTACGGCCCTTTGGCCCCTTCGGGGTAACTGTAAAGAGAAAGAGCGGAGCGGCCCGAAGGCCCTTTACAGCGAGGGCCCTTTGGGCATATATTGCCTTTCAGACAGTTATGTGCTATCGGCGAAGCCGACAAAGCGGACCCTCCGGGCCCGGAGGGGACAACAACGCCCGCGTCTCCCGCTTCTTTGTCTGAAAGCCGAAGGGGGCAAAGCCGACGACCACAATATATGCCCAAAGGGCTCGTGCCCAAAGGGCAAAGCTAGCGGCCCTTTGGGCTTCTCTGTCTGAAAGGATGAGGCGGCATATATTGCCCAAAGGGGCGTCGTTGCCCTCCTTTCTCGCACTTCCACGTTGTTTTCTTCCTGCGTAGCCCCCTTCTTTCTTGCGCTCCCACGTAGTGGGACGCCCCTTTGGGCCACATAACTGTCTGAAAGGCAATATATGCCCAAAGGGCCCTCGCTGTCAGAGGGGCCCCGAAGGGGCGAAAGCCAAAGGGCCTTCGGGCCCCTCTGGGCCCCTCCGGGGTAACTAAGAAGCCGACGACGCTTAAAAATAACGAGAAGGGGCAACGACGCAAAGCATAGCGGGAGACGCGAGGAAGCAGCTGAAGCAGCAACAACGGCAAACGTCTCTTTGGGCATATATTGCTAAAAGTTTGTTGCCCCCTTTAGGGTAACTAAAAAGGCAGGCTAGAAAATACTATAATAAATGTTTGGTTGATATATAAAAAATTAATTAAATCTTTGTTATGACAACAACTCAAACAAATTGGCAATCAATTTTAACAACTTCACCTTCAGCTGTTAATAAGATGGTGGATTTAGTAAAATATCCAGTTATTACGCAAAAAACATATATTGCATTATTTAAAAATCGTCAATATACATTTGATGTTGATCTACGTTTAACTAAACCGCAATTAAAAAAACTATTTGAAACTTTATTTAATGTAGAGGTAATTTCCGTAAATACGCATATTCCACCACGTCAAAAAATTCGTGTAGGTTTAGCGCAAGGTTATCGTCCTCGTTACAAACGTGCTATTATTACAGTAAAAGAAGGACAATCAATTAATTATACATATCAAGCAGAAGGTTAATTTGCAATCAGTTACCCCCGGAGGGGCTCTTCTCAATTTATGCCCCAAAGGGGGCCCTCTTTCAGTTACGTTTGCCCCTTCTTTCCAGCTTTTATTACTTTTGCAGTATGCGCGGTCCCACAACGTGTTCGGCTTTGCCGATGAGGCGCATATCTTGTTAGTTAGTTACGTCTCGTCTATTAGCAAAGCTAACCTTAGCAAAGCTAACCTTAGCGAAGCTAATCTTCGCCCCCTTTGGGCATATATAGCTTTCGGCAAAGCCGACCATGCGCATAGCGCATACTGCACCTTTAGGTGCTGGACGCAATCAGTTACCCTTCTTTCCAGCACCTAAAGGTGCAGTATGCGCTATGCGCATATCTTGTTAGCTACCCCCCCTCCGGGGGGTTGCTAATACATAGCGAGCCCCTCCGGGGCAATATATTGCAGCAACAATGGCACCTAAAGCCCTTTACAGCGAGGGAGAGAGCCCCTCCGGGCCCCTCTGGGGCAACTGATTGCGCATAACTAACTAATACATAGCCTACACCTTTAGGTGTTGGAGGAAGTCCCCACAGACAGCGAGGGCCCTTTGGGCATATATTGCGCCCGCTATATATTACCCGAAGGGGGCAAAGCCGACGAGACGAGCGGTAATATATTGAGACGCCCTCCGGGCCCCTTCTCTCGTGCCCTTTGGGCAAAGCGCTTTATATTGCCCAAAGGGGCGTCGTCGGCTTTGCCGAAAGCATAGCGGGAGACGCGAGGAAGTCCCCACAGGGGACAACGACGCCACATAACTGTCTGAAAGGCAATATATTACGTCGTCGGCTTTGCCGAGAGCACCTAAAGCCCTTTACAGCGAGGGACAGAGAAGCGCGGTCGTCGGCTTTGCCGAAAACAACGTGTTCGGCAAAGCCGATTATGTGCAAAGCACATACTACACCTTTAGGTGTTGGAGGCGCATGGTCGGCTTTGCCGAAAGCAATATCTTACCCCAAAGGGGCCCCAGAGGGGGGGCATATATTGCGGCCCGAAGGGGCGAAAGCCAAAGGGCTCGCTGTCAGAGGGGCCCGAACAGCGAGGGCCCTTTGGGCATATATTGCGGACCCTCTGGGCCAAAGGGCCTTCGGGCCGCTTCTTTCGCTGTTTTGTAGGTGCGAATGCACTTTATAGGTCCCCCCGTAGGGGCGAAAGGGTGGTGCTTTTGCACCATCCTTTGTTGGTGCAAAGCACCAATCCTTTGTTGATGCAAAGCACAATCAGTTGCCCTTCGGGCCCGAAGGGGGGGGGGGTAACTAAAAAGCATTGATACTTCATACATAAATAGTAAAGTCGTTTTATAATTATTATGGGAATTCGATTTCTTCAAGCATATACACCAGGGACACGAAATCGCTCAGTATCCGATTTTAGTGAATTAACTGATAAAACATCAGCACCAGAAAAAACATTAACAATAAGTTTACATCGAGCTAAAGGGCGTAACAATCGTGGTATTATTACATGTCGTCACCGCGGTGGGGGTCATAAACGTTTATATCGTCAAGTTGATTTTCGACGTGATAAAATTGGAATTATTGCAAAAGTAGTAAAAATTGAATATGACCCAAACCGTAATGCACGTATTGCACTTCTTCGTTATGAAGATGGTGAAAAACGTTATATTATTCACCCACGTGGTTTAAATATTGGTGATATTATTCAATCAGATTTAAATGCACCTATTTTAATTGGTAATTCATTACCATTAAGAAACATTCCATTAGGTGCGGAAGTTCATAATGTTGAATTCCAACCAGGTTCTGGTGGACAATTAGCACGTTCTGCAGGTGCTATGGTTGAAATTTTAGCAAAAGAAGGAAATTTTGTAACAGTTCGTTTACCATCTAAAGAAATCCGTTTAGTTTCTAAAAATTGCTGGGCAACTATTGGCCAAGTAGGTAATATTGAAGCTTATAATTTAACAATTGGTAAAGCAGGTCGTACGCGTTGGTTAGGCAAACGCCCAACAGTTCGTGGTTCTGTAATGAACCCAGTAGACCACCCACATGGTGGTGGTGAAGGTCGTGCTCCAATTGGTCGTAGTCGACCAGTAACACCTTGGGGTCGACCAGCACTTGGACAATTAACACGAAAACCTAAAAAATACAGCAATAACTTAATTGTGCGTAAACGTAAAAAATAAAAAATTAAAACTAAGACAGTAACAAAACCCCTTCGTCCCGGCTATCTATTATCCGAACGAAGCAATATATTACGTCGTCTTCCTGCGTAGCCCCCTTCTTTCTTGCGCTCCCACGTAGTGGGACGCCCCTTTGGGCCCCCTTCGGCCGCATCTCTGTCTGAAAGCTTCGGCCGCTTCTCTGTCCCCCCGTAGGGGCGAAAGCCAAAGGGCCTTCGGCCGCTTCTCTGTCCCCCCGTAGGGGCGAAAGCCAAAGGTTAATTTATTAAAGCTTCGCGCCCCTTCGGGGTAACTGATTGCGTAGCCGATACGACGCACATAACTGTCTGAAAGGCAATATATGCCCAAAGGGCCCTCGCTGTCAGAGGGGCCCCGAAGGGGCGAAAGCCAAAGGGCCTTTGGGCCGCTTTGCGGTAAGATATTGCCGAGCTTTCAGACAGAGATGTGTAGCAACACCTAAAGGTGTAGGTCTATTAGCTTTGCTAACCTTAGCTTTGCTAACCTTAGCTTTGCTAACCTTAGCTTTGCTAACCTTAGCTTTGCTAACCTTTGCCGAAAGCAATATCTTACCCCAAAGGGGCCCAGAGGGGCGTCTCTTGTTAGTTAGTTACGTCTCCCACTTTGTGGGCTTAGCCTACACCTTTAGGTGTTGGAAGCTAATCTTCGCCGATAGCACCTAAAGCCCTTTACAGCGAGGGACAGAGAAGCGCCATGTCAGCTTTTGCGTCGTATCGGCAAAGCCGACGCATCTCGCTATGTACTGCAACGCAGGATAGAGAAAGGAGGGCAAAGCAATATATTGCCCGCCCCTCTGGGCACATAACTGTCTCATTGGCATAGCCAATGCAGCACCTAAAGGTGCAGTATGCGCTATGCGCATATCTTGTTAGCAACCCCCCTCCGGGGGGTTGCTAATACATAGCGAGACGCCCCTCTGGGCCCCTCCGGGGTAACTAAGAAGCCGACGAGATGCGCATAACTAACTAATACAAAGCGCTTCGTTCGGGGGGTAGCTAACACTCGACGCCAAAGGGGCGGTAACTAAAAAGCCAATGAAAGGAGCAACTGACTACTAAATTATAGAATTTTGTTTGAAAATTTTAAAAATAATTTCAAAAAATAAAATAAAAATTTACTTTTTATTTTATTTAACCCGTTGGGCCCCTCTGGTGAGCCCCGCAGACAATATATGCTGCCTCATGCCCAAAGGGCAAACACGTAGTTTTTGCCCCTTCGGGGCAACGACGCGGGCGTTGTTGCTGCTTCAGCTGCTTCCTCCAACACCTAAAGGTGTAGCAACACCTAAAGGTGTAGGCGTTGTTGCTGCTTCAGCTGCTTCCTCGTTGCCCCGAAGGGGCAAAAGCAATATATGCCCAAAGGGGCCCTGTTTTCCAGCACCTAAAGGTGCAGTATGCGCTATGCGCATATCTTGTTAGTTAGTTACGTCGGCTTCGCCGATAGCACCTAAAGCCCTTTACAGCGAGCCCTTCGGGCAATATATTGCGCGGTCGTCTCGTCGGCTTCTCTGTCCTTCGCATCCCACAACGTGGGAGTCGAAGGGGCGGGCAATATATTGCGGGCGCAATATCTTACCGCTCCAGCACCTAAAGGTGCAGTATGCGCGTCTCGTCGGCTTTGCCCCCTTTGGGCAATATATTGCGGGACCACTACGTGGGAGTCGTCGGCAATATATGCCCAAAGGGCCGCTAGCGGGAGCCCTTTGGGCAATATATTGTGTTCGGCTTTGCCGATTATGTGCAAAGCACATAACTGTCCCCCCGAAGGGGCGAAAGCCAAAGGGCTTTAGGTGTTGTCCCACAACGTGGGAGAGGCGCATAATCCTTTCAGACAGAGAAGCCCAAAGGGCCGCTAGCTTTGCCCTTTGGGCGTCTCTTTACAGTTACCCCGAAGGCCCTTTGGCTTTCGCCCCTACGGGGGGACAGAGAAGCGGCCCGAAGGCCCTTTGGCTTTCAGACAGTTATGTGGCCCGAAGGGGCCCGAAGGGCACGAAAGAGCCCTTTGGCTTTCAGACAAAGAAGTGTATTAGCAACCCCCCGGAGGGGGGTAGCTAACAGGCGCGGCCCAGAGAGGCCCGGAGGGGGCTACGCAGGAAGAAAACAACGTGTTCTCTTTCCAGGATCGGCTTTTTTGTCTGAAAGCTCTCGTCTTGTTAGCTACCCCCCTCCGGGGGGTAGCTAATACGCAATATATGCCCAAAGGGCCGCTAGCTTTGCCCTTTGGGCACGAGAAACACGTTGTTTTCGGCAAAGCCGACGATGCAACACCTAAAGGTGTAGTCGCTTTGTCCCGCTATGCTTTCGGCAAAGATTAGCTTCGCTAAGCCCACAAAGTGCCCTTTGGGCCGCAATATATGCCCGCCCCTCTGGGCCCCTTTGACAGCCCCCTCCGGGCGTCGTATCGGCTACGCTTTATATTACCGCGAAGCGGCCGAAGGGGCGCAAAGCGGCCGAAGGGGGCCCAAAGGGGCTATGCGAGAAAGGAGGGTCCGCTTTGCGGTAATATATTGAAGCGGGACGTAATATATTGACGCCCAAAGAGCAAAGCTAGCGGCCCTTTGGGCTTCTCTGTCTGAAAGGATGAGGCGCATAACTAACTAATACATAGCGAGCCCCTCCGGGGCAATATATTGCAGCAACAACGCGTCTATTAGCTTTGCTAACCTTAGCAAAGCTAATCTTTGCCGATACGACGCCCCTTTGGGCCCGCTTGTGCCCAAAGGGCAAACATGTTGTTTTCGGCAAAGCCGACGACGCGGCATATTTTGCGTTGTTGTCCGCTGTGGGGACCTCCTTGCTTCTTCGTCGTATCAGCAATATATTGCCCCGGAGGGGCTCGCAATATATGCCCGAAGGGGCCCAGAGGGCGTCTCGCTTTGTCCCACAAAGTGGGAAGAGAAAGAAAGCAAAGCAAGACGCCCCGCCCCTTTGGGCCGCTCGCCTCGTCTATTAGCGAAGCTAACCTTTGCCCCCTTCGGCGTCTTGCTACGCAAGAAAGGAGGGTAACTGAAAGCGGGACACAATATATTGCCCAAAGGGCTCGTGCCCAAAGGGCAAAGCTAGCGGCCCTTTGGGCCACATAACTGTCTGCTTTCGCCCCTTCGGGGGGACAAAAAAGCGGTAATATATTGCCCGCTTCTTTGTCCCCCCGAAGGGGCGAAAGCCAAAGGGCTCGCTGTGAAGGGCTCGCTGTGAAGGGGGCAAAGATTAGCTTCGCTAATAGACGAGGATCAGCGTAGCTGATACGACGTCGGCTTCTCTGTCCCTCGCTGTCGGAGGGGGCTACGCAGGAAGATGAGCGGTAATATATAGAGAGAAGGGGCCCAAGGGTTTGATATAAAATACCAAGTTGTAAAAACGCGAACTAACTATATGTCTCGTTCTCTTAAAAAAGGGCCATTTGTGGCAGATCATTTACTTAAAAAAATCGAAAAATTAAATGCCAAAGGAAAAAAAATTGTTATTAAAACATGGTCACGTTCATCAATGATAGTACCTCCAATGATTGGTCATACTATTGGTGTTTATAATGGCCGTGAACATATTCCAGTTTTTATTAGTGATCAAATGGTTGGTCATAAACTAGGCGAATTTTCACCTACTCGCACATATCGTGGTCATGCAAAAAAAGATAAAAAATCAAAACGTTAAAACTAAAACACTCCCCGAACAAAGTTTTTTTGCGAAGTCCTTTTGACCCGGAGGGTCCGCAATATATGCCCAAAGGGCCCTCGCTGTCAGAGGGGCCTTAAGGCCCTTTACAGCGAGCCCTTCGGCCCGGAGGGTCCGCTTTGCGGTAATAGATTGCGGCCCGAAGGCCCTTTGGCTTTCGCACATTACTGTCTGAAAGGCTTTGCGCTTTCAGACAGAGAAGCGGCCCGAAGGGGCTCTGTCCTTCGCTGTTCCGCCCATCTCTGTCTGAAAGCTCTCTTTACAGTTACCCCGAAGGCCCTTTGGCCCCTCTGGGGTAACTGAAAGCGGCCCGAAGGCCCTTTGGCTTTCGCCCCTTCGGGGCCCCTCTGACAGCCCCCTCCGGGGTAATTATATGAAGCGGCCCGAAGGCCCTTTGGCTTTCGCCCCTTCGGGGCCCCTCTGGGGTAATATATTGCCTTTCAGACAGTTATGTGGCCCAAAGGAGCAACCATTGGCTTCGTCTTGTTAGCAACCCCCCTCCGGGGGGTTGCTAATACGCAAAGCCGAAAACACCTAAAGCCCGTCGTCGTTGCCCCTTCGGGGCAACGAAGCTTCTCTGTCTGAAAGGCCCTTTGGGCACGAAGAACAGCGAGGGCCCTTTGGGCATATATTGCCCTATGCGCATAGCCAATGCCGCTTTGCGCCCCGAAGGGGTAACTGAAAGAGGAAGTCCCCACAATAAATTGCCGCGTTGTTGTTTGGTGCAAAGCACCAACCGTCCTCGTTGCCCCTTCGGGGCCCCTGTGGGCATATATAGCTTTCGGCAAAGCCGACCTACACCTTTAGGTGTTGCTGCACCTTTAGGTGCTGGACACAACGTGGGAGGCCCCTTTGGCCGCTCTGCTCGTGCCCAAAGGGCAAAGCGTCTCCCGCTTTGCGGGACTTGTTGCTGCTTCAGCTGCTTCCTTTGTCGTTGTCCCCTATGGGGACTTCCTCGCAATCTGTTACCCCGAAACAGCGAGGGCTTTCAGACCTATAAAGTGCGTCGTTGCCCCATAGGGGCAAGAGCTAGCGGGAGAACACGTTGTTTTTGCCCCTATGGGGCAACGACGTCTTGCTTCTTCTTGCAAAGCAAGACGCCCCGCCCCTTTGGGCATATATTGAGAAATGGGCAATATATTGTGTTCTCGTTGCCGTCTCTTCCCGCTTCTTTGTCCTTCGCTGTAAAGGGCCCGCTAGCTCTTGCCCCTACGGGGCAACGACGCCCCTTTGGGCAATATAAAGACGTAGCGAGAAAGTAGGGGCAAAAGCAATATATGCCCAAAGGGGCTGAAAGCTTCCTCGCTATCGTTCGACTTTGCCCCTTTGGGGCCCCTTTGGGCATATATTGCTATGCGAGGAAGCAGCTGAAGCAGCAACAACAAAGGAAGCAGCTGAAGCAGCAACAAGTCCCGCAAAGCGGGAGACGTAATATATTTATGCAATATAAAGTGCTCTTGCCCCGAAGGGGCAACGACGTAATATATTGCCTCCGCCCTTTGGCCCAAAGGGTAACTGAAAGCGGTAATATATTGCAGCTTGAACAAAGGCTTTCAGACAGATAAATCGGGGCCCAAGGGAGGGTGTTGTTGTGACAAAGTTGTTTTCAAGTTGCTTGTCTTTTACATTTTAAAAACACAAATTTAAAAAAGTTAAACTTTATTTGTCTAACTTTGAGACAGCGAGACAGCGAGGGCGTCGTAGTTAGTTACAATATATGCCCACAGGGGCCCTCAATATATGCCCTCTGGGCCCACGTTGTTTTCGGCTTTGCCGACCTACACCTTTAGGTGTTGCTGCAAAATTAATAAAAGCTGGACAACACCTAAAGCCCTTTACAGCGAGCCCTTCGGGCAATATATTGCGCGGTCCCACAACGTGTTCGGCTTTGCCGATGAGGCGCATAGCTTCGTATTAGCAACCCCCCGGAGGGGGGTAGCTAACAAGAGACGGCCCAAAGGGCTTGCTACGCACTCAATATATTGCCCAAAAGGGCCCCTTTGGGGCAAACGTAACTGATCGTTGCCCCCGTAGGGGCTCGCCTATCAGTCTAAAAGCTAAAAGCATATATTGCGCGTCCCGCTAGCGGGAGATAGTGCATAATTCGTTTAACTAAGCAAAGTATTATTTTTTTCCTGGATATATGCGGTAAAAAGAAATAATAAACATTTAGCACCCCCGGCCCGGAGGATAACTTCTTTGTCTTTTTAATTACCCTCCGTTTAATAAATTAACCTTCTCCTTATTTAATAAGCGGACCCTCCGGGCTAAAGGTGCTGGACAAAGAAGTACAAATAAAATATGCTAAAAATAAACAAGTTTTAAAATAAAACGTGGGTTAACTAACCATCTATGGACTATCTATTCGTCAGTTGGCACTTTATTTGTCTGAAAGGCCCCGAGGGACAGCGAAGGCCCTTTGGCTTTCGCCCCTTCGGGGCCCCTCTGGGGTAATATATTGTGGCCCAAAGGGGCGTTGCTGCTACGCTTTGCCGTCGTTGCCCCAAAGGTTGGTGCTATGCACTTTATATGCCGCAAAGCGGGGGCCGCAATATATTGCCCAAAGGGGGCAAAGCCGACGAATATATTGACTACACCTTTAGGTGTTGCGTCGTCGGCTTTGCCGAAAACAACGTGGGAGCACCTTTAGGTGCTGGAAAGAAGGGGGCCCCGGAGGGGTAATATAATGTTACCCTCCGGGCTGAAAGCGTTACCCCTCCTTATTTATTGCAAAGCGGCCTCCGGACCCGCAATATATGCCCAGAAGGCTCCGCTCTTCGGGGCCCCGAAGGGGCAATGAGGAAGTCCCCACAGCCCCTTCTTTCTCTTTCGTCTCGTTGTATCGGCTTCGCCGATCCTTTCCTCAGGGGCAAGAGCAATATATGCCCACAGGGGCCCCTTCGTCTCTTTCGCCCGCTTGCGGGAGCGAAGCAAGACGTCGTCTTGTTAGCTACCCCCCTCCGGGGGGTAGCTAATACGCAATATATGCCCAAAGGGCCGCTTGCTTTTGCCCCTACGGGGCAACGAGAAAACAACGTGTTTCTCCCGCTCCCACGTAGTGGGTGCGGCCCTTTGGGCATATATTGCGTCCTGCTACGCAATCTGTTACCCCGAAGGGGCGCAAAGCGGCCGAAGGGGGCCCAAAGGGGCCGACGGAAGACGAGCGAGAGGGCAACGACAATATATTACGTCCCGCTTCAATATATTACCGCAAAGCGGACCCTCCTTTCTCGCATAGCCCCTTTGGGCCCCCTTCGGCCGCTTTGCGCCCCTTCGGCCGCTTCGCGGTAATATAAAGCGTAGCCGATACGACGCCCGGAGGGGGCTGTCAAAGGGGGCTGTCAAAGGGGCCCAGAGGGGCGGGCATATATTGCGGCCCAAAGGGGGCCCAAAGGGCCGCGCCCACTACGTGGGAGCGGGAGAAGCGAAGCAAGGAAGTCCCCGTAGCTTTCAGCCCGGAGGGTAACTGATTGTCGTAGCGAGGCAGCAGCTAAAGCAGCAACAACAAAGGAAGCAGCTGAAGCAGCAACAAGTCCCGCAAAGCGGGAGACGTAATATATTTATGCAATATAAAGAGAAAGCCGGGACCAAAATGAAATATTTTAAAATTGTATAAACTTATTTAAAAAAATAACTATGTTAAGTCCAAAAAGAACAAAATTCCGTAAACCACATCGCGGTCATTTACGTGGAAAAGCAACACGTGGTAATAAAATTGTATTTGGAGATTTTGCTTTACAAGCTCAAGAACCTTGTTGGATTACGTCTCGACAAATTGAAGCTGGTCGTCGTGTACTAACACGTTATGTACGTAGAGGTGGTAAATTATGGATTCGTATATTCCCAGATAAAGCCGTAACAATGCGTCCAGCTGGTACACGTATGGGTTCAGGTAAAGGTGCCCCAGATTATTGGGTAGCTGTTGTACATCCAGGTAAAATTCTTTATGAAATGCAAGGTGTTTCTGAAACAATTGCAAGACAAGCAATGCGTATTGCAGCTTATAAAATGCCTGTTAAAACAAAATTTTTAACAAAAACAGTTTAAACTATATTTAACAATTCGCAAAGAACCCTTCAGCGCATTATATTCGTTGCCCCGTTGTCCCCAGTGGGGACAAAGGGCCCCTTTGGCCCAGAGGGTCCGCTTTAAGTTGCCCAAAGGGGCCTTTCAGACAGTTATGTGCCCAGATGGGCCGGGGTAACTAAGAAGCGGCCCCGAAGGCCCTTTGGCCCCTCCGGGGTAACTAAAAAGCACCAATCCTCGCTGTAAAGGGGCCGAAGGGGGTCGAAGGCTGAAAGCCTCCTCGACCCCAAGAAGTCTAAGAAATGATCAGGTCAAATAGAAAAGGATCGAAGATTTTAAGTATTGTTTTGCTTTAAAAAAAAGCCCCTTCTGGCCTTTTTTGGAGGACCAAAGGTCTCCGGCTTTATTTGCTCGCGAGGGTTCGCAAATCCTTTTAGCTTTCAGCACATTTATATTGGCCCCGCAATATATGCCCAAAGGGGTCTTCTGTGGGGACTTCCTTGCTGTGCTCTTGCCCAAAGGGCAACGAGAGCCCGGAGGGCAACTGATTGTCGAGTAAGAGCCGGAGGAGGAGCTGCCCTTTGCTTTCGCCCTTTAGGGCCACTTCTCTGTCGTTGCCCCCGTAGCCCCGGAGGGGTAATATAATGTTGCCCCAAAAGGGGCCCTCCGGGCCCCCCCCCTTCGGCGTTGGCATAAAAATAACGACAAGGGTAACAGCTCGGAGGGTCCGCTCGCCTCGTCGGCTTTGCCCCCTTCACAGCGAGCCCTTCGGGCAATATATTGCTTTCGGCAAAGCCGACGACACAACGTGGGAGCGCCCCGAAGTGTCATATCTCCCGCGTCGTCGTTGCCCCTTCTCAATATATGCCCAAAGGGTAAGCGTAGCGCCCTTTGGGCAATATATTGTGTTTGCCCTTTGGGCACGAGCGGGACGCGAAGCCGATTCTCGCTATCGCTTTATATTGCCCAAAGGGGCGTCGTTGCCCCTTCTCCTTATTTTTAAGCATAGCGGGAGACGACCCCCGCTTTGCACCGCCTTGTCTCTTTCAGTTACCCCGGAGGGGCCCCTTTGGGCATATATTGCCCGAAGGCCCTTTGGCTTTCAGACAGTTATGTGGCCCAAAGGGGCCCAAAGGGCACGAAGGCAATTTATTGTGTAAAACACAATCTGTTACCCTCCGGGCCCCCTGTAGGCCCTTTGGGTATATATCGCGCACATAACTGTCTGAAAGGCTTTGCTCAATATATGCCCTCCGGGCCCGCGTTGCTCTTGCCCCTTCGGGGCCTCTCCGGGCATATATAGCGAGCCCCTCCGGGCACATAACTGTCTGAAAGGCTTCTCTGTCTGAAAGCCAAAGGGCCTCTGGGCCGCTTCTCTGTCCCCCCGTAGGGGCGAAAGCCAAAGGGCCTTCGGGCAATATATGCCCAAAGGGGGTAATATATTGCCGATACGACGCCCAAAGGGCAAAGCAAGCGGGACGTAATATATTGCAACAACCTTTGGGCATATATCTTTGGGAAGCCTTTCAGCCCGGCTTTCAGACAAAAAAGCTTGCGAGCCTTTGGGCATCTAAAAAATTTAATCATTCAAAGCCAATACTATATGTAATATGCCCCCTCTAGGCCAAAACTATTTAACAACCACAATCTGTTACCCTCCTTTCTTTCTCGCATAGCGAGACGCCCTTTGGGCCCCTTCGGGCCGCAATCAATTACCGTTGTTGCCCCGAAGGGGCAAAAGCAATATATTGCGTCTCTTTACAGTTACCCCGAAGGGGCGCAAAGCGGCCCGAAGGCCCTTTGGCTTTCGCCCCTACGGGGGGACAGAGAAGCGGCCCGAAGGCCCTTTGGCTTTCAGACAGTTATGTGGCCCAAAGGGCCTTCGGGAGAAAGAGAGAGAAGGGGCAACCATTGGCTTCGCCAATGCCGCTTCGCTCGTGCCCCCCCTTCGAGGTAATATATTGCAAGCGGGACGTAATCTATTGACTACACCTTTAGGTGTTGCTGCAAAATTAATAAAAGCTGGAAAGAAGGATTGGTGCTACGTTGCCGTCTCGCTTTGCGAGAAAGAAGGGGCCCCTTCGGGCAATATATTGCTTTCGGCAAAGCCGACCTACACCTTTAGGTGTTGCTGCAAAATTAATAAAAGCTGGACACCAACCTTTGGGCATATATTGCTTTTGCCCCTTCGGGGCAACGACGTAATATATTGAGGAAGTCCCCACAGGCCGCTTCGCTCAATATATGCCCTCCGGGCCCGCGTTGCTCTTGCCCCTTCTTTCTCCAACACCTAAAGGTGTAGTATGCGCTATGCGCATAGCTTCGTATTAGCTACCAATGGTAGCTAACAAGAGACGGCCCCTTCGGGCCCCCTCTGGGCCGCTTTGCGCACATAACTGTCTGAAAGGCTTCTTTGTCTGAAAGCCAAAGGGCCTTCGGGCCGCTTCTCTGTCCCCCCGTAGGGGCGAAAGCCAAAGGGCCTTCGGGCCGCTTTGCGGTAATATATTGAGACGCCCTCTTTCAGTTACCCCTTCGGGGCGCAAAGCGGCCAAAGGGGCAAATGCAAAGCAAGCGGGACGTAATATATTGCCAAAGGGGCCTTTCAGCCCGGAGGGGCCCTTCGGGCATATATCTTTTTCGCTGTCGAGGCCCCGGAGGGCGGTATGTCCCTTTTGGGAAAGAGCAAAACAATGCTTGATATTAAAATAAAATTTTTTTAAAAAAATATGATTAAACCTTTATCTTATTTAAATGTTGCTGATAATAGTGGCGCACGTGAATTAATGTGTATTCGTGCCTTAGGTGGGAGTTTTCGTGAATCAGCAAATATTGGTGATGTAATTATTGCTGTTGTGAAAGATGCTTTACCAAATATGCCTGTAAAACGTTCAGATATTGTAAGAGCTGTTATTGTACGTACTCGCAAAGGTATTAGACGTGAAAATGGTATGACTATTAGTTTTGATGATAACGCGGCTGTTATCATTAATAAAGAAGGAAATCCTCGAGGAACACGTGTTTTTGGTCCAATTGCTCGTGAATTACGTGATAAAAATTTCACTAAAATTGTTTCTTTAGCTCCTGAAGTTTTATAATCCCAGTGGGCCCCTTTGCGCTTCTTTGTCCCCCTTCGGGCCCCAAAAGGCAAAGTTAGTCTTTGTTAAAGACTAAAAAGAAAGCAGTGCAAACGTACTACTTTATGTTATAACAACTGCCCCTTTGGGGTAAGATATTGCCTACTCCAAAAAGCCTTTGCAAAATATGCCGCTCCCACAATATATGCATATATCTTTTTCGCCGTCTTTCCGAAGGGGCCCCTTTGGGCATATATTGTGGGAGCGGGCCCAAAGGGGCAGTTACATCCATTTTTGATTTATTATGAGTTTTATTAAAATAAAATGTTTATACGAAGGTTGGTGCTTCTTAGTTACCCCGGAGCGTTCGCCCCTTCACAGCGAGCCCTTCGGGCAATATATTGCAGCTTTCAGACAGAGAAGCGGCCCTTCGGCCCTTTGGCAATCTATTACCGCAAAGCGGACCCTCCTTTCTTGCGTAGCAAGACGCCGAAGGGGTATTTATACTTTCAGTTCCCCTCCGGGGCCACAAGGAGGGCTCGCTGTAAAGGGGCAATATATAACCGATACAACGCAATATATTACGTCCCGCTTACGGGAGCAAAGCGGCCCAAAGGGCCTTTGGGAGAAAGGCATATATTGCGTTGCCCAAAGAGCAAGCAAAGCGAGAAACTTGCCGTTGTTGCTGCTTCAGCTGCGTCCTCGCTTTGTCGTTGTATCGGCCCCCCTTCGGGTTGCCGATCCTTTGTCTCTTTACAGTTACCCCGAAGGGGCGCAAAGCGGCCCGAAGGCCCTTTGGCTTTCGCCCCTACGGGGGGACAGAGAAGCGGCCCGAAGGCCCTTTGGCTTTCAGACAAAGAAGCGGGCGGGGCGCAAAGCAAGGAAGTCCCCGTAGCTTTCAGCCCGGAGGGTAACTGATTGTCGTAGCGAGAAAGAAGGGGCAACAACGACGTAAACAAAAATCTATACATTTTATTTTTTATTTTATATATGACGCAAAGACTTAAAAATTTATATACTACAACTATTGTTCCTAAATTAATGTCAAATTTTAATTATCAAAATCCTCATGAAGTACCAAAAATTGAAAAAATTGTAATTAACCGTGGTATTGGTGATGCATCACAAAATCAAAAAATAGTTGAATCAAGTTTAAAAGAATTAGCTATGATTGCTGGTCAAAAAGGCGTAATAACACGTTCAAAAAAAGCAATTGCTGGTTTTAAACTAAGACAAAAAATGCCTGTTGGTGTAACTGTTACACTACGTGGTGACAAAATGTATGGTTTTTTAGATCGTCTAATTCATTTAGCATTACCTCGTGTGCGTGATTTCCAAGGTATTAGTTCTAAAAGTTTTGATAAAAAAGGAAATTATAGTTTAGGATTAGAAGAACAATTAATGTTCCCTGAAATTGAATATGATAAAATTGATCAAGTACGTGGTATGGATATTTCAATTGTTACAACAGCTAAAACACAAGAAGAAGGTCTTTCATTATTAAAAGAATTTGGATTACCTTTTAAATAATTTTTACAATATATGCCCCCCTACTATTGGCGAAGCCAATACTTCGGTGTCGTAGTTAGTTACACAATATATGCCATATGCCCAAAGGGCCCTCGCTGTCTTTGGCCCTTTGGCGTCTCAATATATTACGTCCCGCTCCCGCGTCTGTTAGCTACCCCCCCGGAGGGGGGTAGCTAACAGACGCGGGAGCGGAGCGGCCCGAAGGCCCTTTGGCTTTCGCCCCTTCGGGGCCGCAATATATTGCCCAAAGGGGGCAAAGCCGACGAATATAAAGCGGCCCGGCCCCTCTGGGCACATTACTGTCTGAAAGGCATCTCTGTCTGAAAGCCAAAGGGCCTTCGGGCCGCTTTCAGTTACCCCAGAGGGGCCAAAGGGCCTTCGGGGTAACTGTAAAGAGACGCCCTTTGGGCATATATTGCGGCCCGGAGGCCCTTTACAGCGAGCCCTTCGGCCCGGAGGGTAACTAAAAAGCGGCCGAAGGGGCATCGGAGGATTCTCGACCAATAAGACCCTCCAGATATGTGCCCAAAGGGGCCCTTCGGGCTGAAAGCCGGGGTAATATAGTTAGACCCCTTTGGGCATATCTTGTATTACATTGTGGTGTAACATTGATATCTAGATATTACTTGTTTTAGGTCTTTTTACCTGTTTTTAGCACTTGGCATACTATTGAGAAACGTTCATTTTAGCCAATATATACTCAAAGGGCTAAAGCTCTGTCTGAAAGCCTAACAACTCATGTTAGTGTAAACAACAATCAGCTGCCCCAAAGGTAATTTATTACACCCCAGGCCGGCAATCAATTGCCCCAAAGGGGCATCTCGCATCCCACAATATATTGCCCAAAGGGCTCCCGCTAGCGGCCCTTTGGGCCGCTTTGCTCCCGCAAGCGGGACGTAATATATTGCCCACAAAGTGCCCTTTGGGCATATATTGCGCTTTGCCCAAAGGGCACGAAAGGAGGGGGGCATATATTGTCAACATAGGTTGAGGCTATATTAGGCAAAGCTTTTTAGTTACCCCAAAGGGCTTAAAGCTTCAAGCAATAGAATGTCATTCCTAACAACTGGCATTGTTAAACAGGAATTTTATAAACATTTAAAAAAGGCCCTTTGGGCCCCCTTCGGGGTAACAGATTGCGCATACTGCACCTTTAGGTGCTGGAAGGGGTAACAAAAAAGGCTTTCAGCTTCTTTGAAGATAAGCAATATATTCTAAGAAACTTATTCTGAAAGTACTTTTAGCTTTTAGACTATCTCCTTCCCCTCTGGGGCCCTCCGGGATAATATATAGATAGCAAAACAGCGAAGACCCAATATATTTCGTGCCCTCCGGGCACATAACTGTCTGAAAGGCTCTGCTCTTTCGTGCCCTTTGGGCCCCTTTGGGCCACATTATATTACGTCCCGCTTGCTTTGCCCAAAGGGCGTCAATATATTACCGCAAAGCGGACCCCAGAGCTTTCGCCCCTACGGGGGGACAGAGATGCGGACCCCAGAGCTTTCGCCCCTACGGGGGGACAGAGATGCGGACCCCAGAGCTTTCGCCCCTACGGGGGGACAGAGATGCGGACCCCAGAGCTTTCGCCCCTACGGGGGGACAGAGATGCGGACCCCAGAGGGGGCCCGAAGGGGCCCGAAGGGCACGCTTTCAGACAAATAATGAGCGGCCCCCAAAGGCCCTTTGGCCCCTCTGGGGGTAACTAAGAAGCATCTCTGTCCCTCGCTGTTCGGGCCGCTATATATTACCACTCGTCTCGTCGGCTTTGCCCCCTTCACAGCGAGCCCTTCGGCTTTCGCCCCTTCGGGGGGACAAAGAAGCGGGCAATATATTACCGCTTTTTTGTCCCCCCGAAGGGGCGAAAGCAGACAGTTATGTGGCCCAAAGGGCCGCTAGCTTTGCCCTTTGGGCACGAGCCCTTTGGGCACGAGCCCTTTGGGCAATATATTGTGTCCCGCTTTCAGTTACCCTCCTTTCTTGCGTAGCAAGACGCCGAAGGGGGCAAAGGTTAGCTTCGCTAATAGACGAGGCGAGCGGCCCCCGAAGGGGCGAAAGCCAAAGGGCCTTCGGGCCGCTCTGCGCCCCTTCGGGCCGCTCTGCGCCCCTTCGGGCCGCTCCGCTCGTGCCCTTTGGGCAAAGCAAGCGGGACGTAATATATTGAGACGCCCTCTGGGCCCCTTTGGGCATATATTACATCTCTGTTACCCCGGAGGGGCCCCTTTGGGCATATATTGCCGTTCAGGGGCAACGACGTAATATATTTTGCCGTATGGGCTCACGTTGATGTGGCCCCTCCGGGGTAATCTATTTCACCAGCCTTCCTCGACCCACAGACAGCGAGGGCCTGAAAGATATTGCTAAATTTTTTATAAAATAAATATCCTGTAAACTTAAAACATTATAAAAATTTAAAAAACAGCGAAGGCCCTTTGGGAGCTTTAAGCACCCCTCCGTAGGTCGGCTTCTTAGTTACCCCGAAGGCCCTTTGGCCCCTCTGGGGTAACTGAAAGCGGCCCGAAGGCCCTTTGGCCCCTTTGGGGTAACTGAAAGCGGCCCGAAGGCCCTTTGGCCCCTCTGGGGTAACTGAAAGCGGCCCGAAGGCCCTTTGGCCCCTCTGGGGTAACTGAAAGCGGCCCGAACAGCGAGGGACAGAGATGCGGCCCGAAGGCCCTTTGCGCCCCTCCGGCCGCTTTGCGCCCCTCCGGCCGCTTTGCGCCCCTCCGGCCGCAAAGCGGTAATATAATGCGGACCCTCCGGGCCCGGAGGGGCTCGATTTGGCCCTTTGGTCCCCTTTTTTTGGGGGGGGGGGGTAACTGAAAGTGGGCCCCAAAAGGGGCCCAAAGGGGCCCCGGAGGGCATATACTGCCCCTTCAGGCCCTTTGGGCATATATAGCGGAGGGACTATTTTAAATTTTCAATTTAAAGAATACTAAAAAAATGAAAATGTTTATTATATGACAATTACAAAAACAAAATTTAAATCACATGGTTTAATTAATGATAGTATTGGAGATATGTTAACACGTATACGTAATGCATGTTTAGCTAAAAAATCTACAGTTTCTATTCCTTTTACACGATTAAATCAACAAATTGCTCAAATCTTAGAACAAGAAGGATTTATTCAAACTTATCAAGTATCTTTAGATTCACAAGATTTAACACTTCGTCTTAAATATCGATCAAAAAAAATTTATCGTGGTAAGAAAAAAGAATCATGTATTACAAATTTAAAACGAATTAGTAAACCAGGTTTACGTATTTATTCAAATCATAAAGATATTTTACGTATTTTAGGTGGTACTGGTATTGTTATTGTTTCAACACCTGAAGGTTTAATGACAGACCGTGAAGCTCGTCTTCGTGGGATTGGTGGTGAATTATTATGTTCTGTATGGTAAATTGTTAAGCTCCAAGCCCCTTTCAGGGTATATATTACCCCGGAGGGTAATATATACCCTGAACAGCTTTCTTTTTAGTTACCGTCTCTTGTTAGCTACCCCCCTCCTTTCGTGCCCTTTGGGCATATATTGCGTCCCGCTTTGCTTTCGTCGTCGGCAATATCTTACCGCAAAGCGGCCCAGAGGGGCCCGGAGGGGGCTACGCAGGAAGAGCTTTCAGACAGAGATGTGCAGCAACACCTAAAGGTGTAGGTCGGCTTCTTAGTTACCCCAGAGGGGCCCGGAGGGGGCTACGCCCCCTCCGGGCCCCTCTGGGGTAACTAAGAAGCCGACGAGACGATGCGAGACGCCCCTCTGACAGCGAGGGACAAATATGCGCATAGCGCTTTCAGTTACCCCGAAGGCCCTTTGGCTTTCGCCCCTACGGGGCCCCTCTGACAGCGAGGGACAGAGAAGCGGCCCGAAGGCCCTTTGGCTTTCGCCCCTTCGGGGCCCCTCTGACAGCCCCCTCCGGGGTAATTATATGAAGCGGCCAAAGGGCTTTAGGTGTTGGAAGCCAATGGTTGCCCCTTTGGGCCCCCTGTGGGCCGCTCCGCTCCCGCGTCTCGTCGGCTTTGCCGAAAGCAATATATTGCCCGCCCCTCTGGGCACATAACTGTCTGAAAGCTCTGGGGTAAGATATTGCCGACCTACACCTTTAGGTGTTGCTGCACCTTTAGGTGCTGGACACAACGTGCCCTTTGGCCCCTCTGGGCCGCTTTCAGTTACCCCAGAGGGGCCAAAGGGCCTTCGGGCCCCTCTGACAGCCCCGGGGTAATTATATGAAGCCGATTATGCGCCTCCCACATTGTTTACGGCAAAGCCGACGACCGCGCATTTTAGTTACCCAAAGGGCTTTAGGTGCTGGAGCGGGACGTAATATATTGACTACACCTTTAGGTGTTGCTGCACCTTTAGGTGCTGGAAAGAAAGGGCAACGACGAGAGAGAAGCGCTATAGTGCATATCCTTATTTATTGCAATCTATTGCCCGAAGGGGCCCCTTTGGGGCAACTACAACGCCTTTTTTTTAGTTACCCCAAAGGGCCTTCGTCTCTTGTTAGCTACCCCCCTCCTTTCCAGCACCTAAAGGTGCAGCAACACCTAAAGGTGTAGTCAATATATTACCGCTCGTCGTATCAGCTACGCTGATCCTCGTCGGCAATATATGCCCAAAGGGCCTTCGCTGTCAGAGGGGCGGGCAATATATTGCGGGCAATATATTACCGCTTTTTTGTCTGAAAGCAGACAGTTATGTGGCCCAAAGGGCCGCTAGCGGGAGCCCTTTGGGGTAACTAAAAAGCCCGCTTTGCTTTCGTGTTAGCAACCCCCCTCCGGGGGGTTGCTAATATGCGAAGCCGACGAGGCGAGCGGCCCAAAGGGGCTACCATTGGCTATGCGCCTCATCGGCAAAGCCGAACACGTAGTGGTCTCGCTTTCAGTTACCCTCCTTTCTTGCGTAGCAAGACGCCGAAGGGGGCAAAGCCGACGAGGAAGTCCCCAAAGGGGACACGATGCGCAATATTTTGCCCGAAGGGCTCGCTGTAAAGGGCTTTAGGTGTTGGAAGCCAATGGTAGCTAACAAGAGATGGCAACGACCCCTTTGGGCATATATTGCGGGGGGCCCCGGAGGGTAACTAAAAAGCGTTCATTAAAATTTTTAAAAAATATGCTATAATAGTAAATAATATGTAAAAAAAAGCGTTTAATTTAATAAAATTTAATTTCGTCGGCTTTGCCGATGCGCGTCTTCTTAGTTACCCCAGAGGCCCTTTGGCCCCTCTGGGGTAACTGAAAGCGGCCCACAAAGTGCCCTTTGGGCCCCCTTTGGGCCGCAATATATACCCAAAGGGCCTCTGGGGTAACTAAGAAGACGCCCTTTGGGCCCCTTTGGGCATATATAGCTTTCGGCAAAGCCGACCATGCGCCTCATCGGCAAAGCCGAACACGTTGTGGGACCGCGCATACTGCACCTTTAGGTGCTGGACCACTACGTGTCGTTGGCTTTGCCGAAAGCAAAGCGGGAGAGGCGCATAATAACTTTTCTGCAGCCTCTCAATAAGTCTTTCTTTGGGGCCAAACGGGCTAGTGTGTTTTTTGCAAACATATAAAAACTAAAAGCGTAGCTAATTTTGTGTAAAAAATTTTAAATTTATTAAATTAAATAATTGTTCGTTTAAGGAGAAATCCATGACAATTAGTACTCCAGAGCGCGAAGCGAAAAAAGTAAAGATTGCGGTTGACCGCAATCCGGTTGAAACAAGTTTTGAAAAATGGGCGTGCGACCTGAAATAGGGATTTGACAAAACAAAAAATTTTTTTAAAAAACTAAAACAAGTTTAATGCTTGTTTTAGTTTTAATGCACTGTTGGCCGAGCGGATTAGGCAAACGACTCATAATCGTTATAAGGTAGGTTCAACTCCTATACGGTGCAACTAAAGTAATGTTTTATTTTGTCCGTTACTCCGTTGAGACAAAAAAGGGGTAATGGCCCGGAGGGGCTCTCTCTGCCCCTTTGACGGCAAAGGCAATATATGCCCCCTTCGTTGATGCGCATAACTAACTATCCTCACTATTGCTCGACCATATATTGCGGGCCCTCCGGGACCCAAAGGGGCTTCGCAATCAGTTGCCCTCCTTTCGGGCCCCCTCTGGGCCGCTCGCCTCCCGCTTCTTTGTCTGAAAGCCGAAGGGGGCAAAGCCGACCTACACCTTTAGGTGTTGGACACAACGTGGGAGCGCCCCAAAGGGCACAAGCAGAGCGGCCCCCGAAGGGGCGAAAGGCATCTCTGTCCTTCGCTGTTCTCTCGTGCCCTTTGGGCAAAGCGCAATATATGCCCCCCCCTCTGGGGTAAGATATTGTGGGCAATATATTACGTCCCGCTTCTCTGTCTGAAAGCCCAAAGGGGCCCAGAGGGGCGGGCAATATATTGCGGCCCAAAGGGGGCCCAAAGGGCCGCTAGCTTTGCCCTTTGGGCGTCTCTTTTTAGTTACCCCAGAGGGGGCCCGAAGGGGCCCGAAGGGCACGAAAGAGCCCTTTGGGCAATTTATTGTGGGATGCGAGACGCCGCTTATTAGTTACCCCGTAGGGGCTCTTGTTAGCTACCATTGGCTATGCGCAATCTATTACGTCCAGCACCTAAAGGTGCAGTATGCGCGGTCGTCGGCTTTGCCGAAAACAACGTGTTCGGCAAAGCCGATTATGTGCAAAGCACATACTACACCTTTAGGTGTTGGAGGCGCATGGTCGGCTTTGCCGAAAGCAATATCTTACCCTAGAGGGGGGGGCATATATTGCGGACCCTCCGGGCGTCGTATCGGCAATATCTTACCGCTCGTCGGCTTTGCGTCCCGCTAGCGGGAGAAACACGTTGTGGGCGCGGCCCAGAGGGGCGTCTTGCGTCCCACTACGTGGGAGTGCAAGAAAGGAGGGGCTCGCTATGTATTAGCAACCCCCCGGAGGGGGGTAGCTAACAAGATATGCGCATAGCGCATACTGCACCTTTAGGTGCTGGAAAGGAGGGGCTCTCTCTGAAAGCCGAAGGGCTTTAGGTGTTTTCGGCAAAGATTAGCTTCGCTAAGCCCACAAAGTGCCCTTTGGGCATATATTGCCAATGGTTGCCCCTTTGGGCCACATAACTGTCTGAAAGGCTCCGCGCCCCTCCGGGCCGCTTTGCGCCCCTTCGGGCCGCTCCGCTCGTGCCCTTTGGGCAAAGCAAGCGGGACATAATATATTGAGACGCCCTCTGGGCCCCTTTGGGCATATATTCCATCTCTGTCCTCCGTTCAGGGGCAACGACGTCCGCGTCTCGTCGGCTTTGCCGAAAGCAATATATGCCCAAAGGGGGCAAAGCCAGGCCGCGCCTGTTAGCTACCCCCCTCCGGGGAGTTGCTAATACACAATATATGCCCAAAGGGCTCGTGCCCAAAGGGCAAAGCTAGCGGCCCTTTGGGCCACATAACTGTCTGAAAGGCTTTGCGGTAATATATTGCCCGCTTCTTTGTCCCTCGCTGTGAAGGGGGCAAAGATTAGCTTCGCTAATAGACGAGGATCAGCGTAGCTGATACGACGAGCGGCCCGTCCTGCTACGCAGTATGCACATAGCGCTTTCAGTTACCCCGAAGGGGCGCAAAGCGGCCCGAAGGCCCTTTGGCTTTCGCCCCTTCGGGGCCCCTCTGACAGCCCCCTCCGGGGTAATTATATGAAGCGGCCCGAAGGCCCTTTGGCTTTCGCCCCTTCGGGGCCCCTCTGACAGCCCCCTCCGGGGTAATTATATGAAGCGGCCCGAAGGCCCTTTGGCTTTCGCCCCTTCGGGGCCCCTCTGACAGCGAAGGCCCTTTGGGCATATATTGCGGCCAAAGGGCTTTAGGTGTTCTCGGCAAAGCCAACCATGCGCCTCCCACGTTGTGGGACCGCGCATACTGCACCTTTAGGTGCTGGAAGAGACCTACACCTTTAGGTGTTGCTGCACCTTTAGGTGCTGGACACAATCAGTTACCCTCTGCCCTTTGGGTATATATTGCCCTTTGGGCACGAGGCGGCTTATATTGAGACGCCCGGAGGGGGGCATATATAGCCCGGAGGGTAACTGATTGCAAGCCTTAGCGACTTTCAGACAGAGATGCGAGGGCCCTCTGGGCCCCTTTCTTTGGGCAATAAAAAGAGCCTTGGCGAGCAAATAAGCCCCCAAACGGGGCCCTCCAAAAAAGTGGAATGTCTGTAATTTTATAAGTAATAACTTTTTTAAAAAAAACTTGTTAGTTTACTTTTTTAAACTTGCAAAAAATAATATTTTGTGTTATCTTTTATTTAGATAAAATATAATTTTTGCGGACATAGCTCAATGGTAGAGTGTTTCCTTGCCAAGGAAAATGTTGCGGGTTCGACTCCCGTTGTCCGCTTTTTAGTTGCCCCTAAAGGGGCTTGTTTTAAAAAACATGTTTCCTTTTGGATAGTAGAGGCTGATAGTAGCCCGAAGGTTGGTCTTCCAGCACCTAAAGCCCGCTTCTCTGTCTGAAAGCCACAGGGCGGAGGGTAACTGATTGTGTTGTAGTTAGTTACTTTATCTTGCCCTCCGGGGCCCAAAGGGCGCAATCAGTTACCCTCCGCCCTTTGGGTATATATTGCATATATTGCGCCATGTCTATTAGCCTTTCGCCCCTTCAGGGGC
Organism: Chlamydomonas sp. KOR1; assembly: GCA_036984285.1. Taxonomy (NCBI): domain Eukaryota; kingdom Viridiplantae; phylum Chlorophyta; class Chlorophyceae; order Chlamydomonadales; family Chlamydomonadaceae; genus Chlamydomonas; species Chlamydomonas sp. KOR1. Next base: position 172,277 of record BQMZ01000442.1, read on the forward strand.
TTCTTAGTTACCCCGGAGGCCCTTTGGCTTTAGCCCCTTCGGGGGCCCTTTGGGCATATATTGCCTTTCGCCCCTTCGGGGGCCGCTCGCCTCGTCTTTCGTGCCCTTTGGGCAAAGCGCTCGTCTCGTCTATTAGCAAAGCTAACCTTAGCGAAGCTAATCTTTGCCCCCTTCACAGCGAGCCCTTCACAGCGAGGGACAAAGAAGCGGGCAATATATTACCGCAAAGCCTTTCAGACAGTTATGTGGCCCAAAGGGCCGCTAGCTTTGCCCTTTGGGCACGAGCCCTTTGGGCAATATATTGTGGGATGCCCCTTTGGGCCCCCTTCGGGGTAACAGATTGCGTAGCCGATACGACGCAATATGTTACCCCGGAGGGGGCTACGCCCCCTCCGGGGTAACATATTGCCGACGAGGATCAGCGTAGCTGATACGACGTCGGCTTTGCGTCCTGCTACGCAGGAAGACGAGCGCCCCTCCGGGGTAACAGAGATGTGGCCCAAAGGGCCCTCGCTGTAAAGGGCCTCCGGGGTCTTTTTAGTTACCCCAAAGGGGGCCCAAAGGGCCCTCGCTGTAAAGGGCCTTCGGGCCGCTTCTCTGTCTGAAAGCCAAAGGGCTTTCGGGCACTTTATAGGTCTGAAAGCCCTCGCTGTTTCGGGCACATAACTGTCTGAAAGCCTTCTTTCTTGCGCAGCAAGACGCACATTATATTACCGCTTCTTTGTCTGAAAGCCGAAGGGGCGAAAGTTATGTCTGAAAGCTTTGGGCCCCCTTTGGGGTAACTAAAAAGCCCGAAGGCCCTTTACAGCGAGCCCTTTGGGCAATATATTGCATTTAACAATCCCCGGAGGGTAACTAAAAGGCCCTAAAGGCCTGCATTGGCGCCTAAAGGCCTGCATTGGCGAAGGATTTGAAGCCAATATTCACCTTTCCCTGTGAGGCTAGCAGAGCTTTTAGCGTTTCTCCCTAAAAGCTGAAAAAAGCCCCAAGGGCTAAAAGCTTTGTCTAAAAGGATACAGCTACCCTTCGGGTTGACACAGGGTAAGCAAATTGTTAATTTTTTAAAATTGTTAATTCATTTAAGCCGATAAGAAATATATAAAAAAAGTATGTCACGCTATTTAGGACCCCGTTTAAGAGTTATACGTCGTATTGGTAAATTACGTGGTTTTACACGTAAAAAACCGTTCCGCCGTGTTTTTAGAGGTTTTGGAGGTTCAAAAGGTAAAGTTATTCCACCAGGTCAACACGGTTTAACTAAACTTTTAAAAACAAGACCATATGATTCATCTGAATCAGATTATTTAATCCGTTTAAAAGTAAAACAACGTTTACGTTTTAACTATGGTATTACAGAACGTCAACTTGTAAATTATGTACGTAAAGCAAAAAAAATTAAAGAATCTACTGGTCAAGTATTATTACAATTTTTAGAAATGCGTTTAGATAATGTTGTGTTCCGTTTAAATATGGCACCAACAATCCCAGCAGCGCGTCAACTTATTAGTCATGGACATATTTGTGTAAATAGCAAAAAAGTAACAATTCCAAGTTATATGTGTAAACCTAAAGATGTTATTTCTGTTAAAATGAAACAACGTTCATTAAAACTTGTAAACAAAAATCTTCAAGAATATTATCGTCGTATGCGTTTTTATAAAAAACGTTTAGAAAAAACATTACCATTTGTTTTATTAAAAATCAAATCGCTAAATCTTACAAATGTAAGTGCAGCTGTAGAACTTATTACTAAAGGAAACGTGCGAGTAAATAATATTCGTGTAAAAACGCCAAATTATATCTGTCGTCCACGTGATACGGTTTCGTTAAGAACAAAACAAGGTATTAAAAAAGTTTTTTTAAAAAATCTTTTAAAAGTTTAACCCCCTTTTTTGTCTATCTGCTTCCCCTTCGGGGCCCCTTTGGGCAATATATTACCGCAAAGCGGACCCCGAAGCTTTCGCCCCTACGGGGGGACAGAGATGCGGACCCCGAAGCTTTCGCCCCTACGGGGGGACAGAGATGCGGACCCCGAAGCTTTCGCCCCTACGGGGGGACAGAGATGCGGACCCCGAAGCTTTCGCCCCTACGGGGGGACAGAGATGCGGACCCCGAAGGCCCTTTGGCCCCTCTGGGGTAACTGAAAGCGGACCCCGAAGCTTTCGCCCCTACGGGGGGACAGAGATGCGGACCCCGAAGGCCCTTTGGCCCCTCTGGGGTAACTGAAAGCGGACCCCGAAGGCCCTTTGGCCCCTCTGGGGTAACTGAAAGCGGACCCCGAAGCTTTCGCCCCTACGGGGGGACAGAGATGCGGACCCCGAAGGCCCTTTGGCCCCTCTGGGGTAACTGAAAGCGGACCCCGAAGGCCCTTTGGCCCCTCTGGGGTAACTGAAAGCGGACCCCGAAGGCCCTTTGGGCCCCCTTTGGGGTAACTAAAAAGACCCCGAAGGCCCTTTGGCTTTCGCCCCTTCTTTCTTGCGCTCATCGGCAATATATTACGTCCCGCTTGCTTTGCCCAGAGGGCACGAGCGAAGCCTTTCAGACAGTTATGTGCCAAAGGGCACGTAGTGGGACGCCCCTTTGGGCCACATAACTGTCTGAAAGGCTTCTTTGTCTGAAAGCCAAAGGTTAATTTATTAAAGCTTCTCTGTCTGAAAGCCAAAGGTTAATTTATTAAAGCTTCGCGCCCCTTCGGCCGCTTCGCGCCCCTTCGGGGTAACAGATTGCGTAGCCGATACGACGCACATTATATTACCGCTTCTTTGTCTGAAAGCCGAAGGGGCGAAAGTTATGTCTGAAAGCTTTGGGCCCCCTTTGGGGTAACTAAAAAGACCCCGAAGGCCCTTTGGGCCCCCTTTGGGGTAACTAAAAGACCCCGAAGGCCCTTTGGGCCCCTTTGGGGTAACTAAAAGACCCGAAGGCCCTTTGGGCCCCTTTGGGGTAACTAAAAAGACCCCGAAGGCCCTTTGGGCCCCCTTTGGGGTAACTAAAAAGACCCCGAAGGCCCTTTGGGCCCCCTTTGGGGTAACTAAAAAGACCCCGGCCCCTCTGACAGCCCCCTCCGGGGTAATTATATGATGCGGCCCGAAGGCCCTTTACAGCGAGCCCTTCGGGCAATATATTGCGGCCCGAAGGCCCTTTGGCCCTTTGGGCTTTTTAGTTACCCCAAAGGGGGCCCAAAGGGCCCTCGCTGTCTCGCTGTCTCGCTGTTTTGGGCCGCATCTCTGTCCCTCGCTGTCGTAGGGGCTCTTCCCACAAAGTGCCCTTTGGGCCACATAACTGTCTGAAAGGCAATATATGCCCCCCCTCCGGGGTAACTAAAAAGACATAAAAGTCAGAGGGGCCCCGAAGGGGCGAAAGCCAAAGGGCCTTCGGGCCGCGCCTGTTAGCTACCCCCCGGAGGGGGGTTGCTAATACACAACGTGCCCTTTGGCCCCTCTGGGGTAACTGAAAGCCGATTATGCGCATAGCGCATACTGCACCTTTAGGTGCTGGAGCGGTAATATATTGACGCCCTTTGGGCAAAGCAAGCGGGACGTAATATATTGACCCACATCTCTGTCTGAAAGCTCTTCCCGCTTTGCTCTTGCCCCTTTGGGGCCCCTTCGGGCCCCCTTCGGGCCACATAACTGTCTGAAAGGCAATATATGCCCAAAGGGCCCTCGCTGTCAAAGGGGGCCCAAAGGGCCCTCGCTGTCAGAGGGGCCGGGCCGCAATATATTGCCCGAAGGGCTCGCTGTAAAGGGCCTTCGGGCCGCTATATATTCGTCGGCTTCTCTGTCCCTCGCTGTCAGAGGGGCCCGGAGGCTTTCAGACAAAGAAGCGGTAATATAATGTGCGTCGTATCGGCAATCTATTACCGCAAAGCGGACCCTCCGGGCCCGGAGGGGCTCGCTATGTATTAGCAACCCCCCGGAGGGGGGTAGCTAACAAGAGAAAGGAGGCTTTCAGACAGTTATGTGCGTCGTATCGGCAATCTATTACCGCAAAGCGGACCCTCCGGGCCCGGAGGGGCTCGCTATGTATTAGCAACCCCCCGGAGGGGGGTAGCTAACAAGATATGCGCATAGCGCATACTGCACCTTTAGGTGCTGGAAAGGAGGGGCCCAGAGGGGCGGGCAATATATTGCGGCCCCCGAAGGGGCGAAAGCCAAAGGGCCTTCGGGCTTTTTAGTTACCCCAAAGGGGGCCCAAAGCTTTCAGACATAACTTTCGCCCCTTCGGCTTTCAGACAAAGAAGCGGTAATATAATGTGCGTCTTGCTGCGCAAGAAAGAAGGGGCGAAAGCCAAAGGGCCTTCGGGCTTTTTAGTTACCCCAAAGGGGGCCCAAAGCTTTCAGACATAACTTTCGCCCCTTCGGCTTTCAGACAAAGAAGCGGTAATATATGTGCGTCTTGCTGCGCAAGAAAGAAGGGGCGAAAGCCAAAGGGCCTTCGGGCTTTTTAGTTACCCCAAAGGGGGCCCAAAGCTTTCAGACATAACTTTCGCCCCTTCGGCTTTCAGACAAAGAAGCGGTAATATAATGTGCGTCTTGCTGCGCAAGAAAGAAGGGGCGAAAGCCAAAGGGCCTTCGGGCTTTTTAGTTACCCCAAAGGGGGCCCAAAGCTTTCAGACATAACTTTCGCCCCTTCGGCTTTCAGACAAAGAAGCGGTAATATAATGTGCGTCTTGCTGCGCAAGAAAGAAGGGGCGAAAGCCAAAGGGCCTTCGGGCTTTTTAGTTACCCCAAAGGGGGCCCAAAGCTTTCAGACATAACTTTCGCCCCTTCGGCTTTCAGACAAAGAAGCGGTAATATAATGTGCGTCTTGCTGCGCAAGAAAGAAGGGGCGAAAGCCAAAGGGCCTTCGGGCCGCGGAGCGGCCGTAGGGGCCCCTTTGGGTAATATATTGCTTTCGGCAAAGCCGGGCCGCTCGTCTCGTCTTTCGTGCCCTTCTTTCTCGCACTCCCACGTTGTTTTCGGCAAAGCCGACGACGCTTTTGCCCCTACGGGGCAACGACGCAAAGCGCTCCCACGTTGTTTTCGGCAAAGCCGACGATGCTTTTGCCCCTACGGGGCAACGACGCAATATGTTACCCCGGAGGGGGCTACGCTTTCGGCAAAGGTTAGCTTCGCTAACCTTAGCAAAGCTAACCTTTGCCGAAAACAACGTGTTTCTCTTTCTCGCTTTGTATTAGCAACCCCCCGGAGGGGGGGTAGCTAACAAGAGACGCCCAAAGGGCAAA